>JAWNNM010000560.1:0-163628 GCA_035044965.1 Lordiphosa andalusiaca
GGACATGTTAGCTTTGTTTGTTAACAAGGTGAGTTTTTTCTCAACCTCGTCGTAATACTGCAATATTGACAAGCCACCTTGCCTAAGAGTGCCCATTTCCTGTTCAATAACATGGATCGGCCGTTTGTCGCAGTATGTGAAATCAACCCTCGCTACGAAGTTCAAAGCTGTATTAAATGATGCGAGAAATGCATCGGCGGGGCCCCTTATTTTACTCCAAATTATAATGACTGCCTAAAATTTCCACGTCTTGGAAAACCTTTACCTCTGGTACAGCGAGCTGTGTGTTTCTTTAATCTGTTTTTCGAAGTCATTCCTAAGCTGAGTGTCTCTCAATCTGAAAGCTTCTGCCTGCGCCGTCAAAGCGCTAGTGACCGCTTCTTCAACAATCGCGCGTAACTGATTAGCGTCCATGTCTATGTCTTGGTGAGATTCTGCTTGGGGAGGTATCACTTGGTCTGTCGCAACCTGCAAATTCTGTATGCTTTCGATTAAGCTTAATAACACGCTATCGTCACTATCGAACTGTTCTTCTCGGCGTTCCCTATAACTCATGAGTCATCAATAACCAACACACACTGTTAAAAAGGAATGTAGATGCAAATCAAATGAAATCATGCCATATGCTGACGCAAAATAAAAGACTTATTAAACTTTGTTTTCGTGCGAAAGGAGCCCTCGTGTCAACTATATTTTCACTTTATTTCCTCTTTAAACGCTGACAGTGGTTCTTTTTTATTTACGCCAAAATATGCTATACTTTATTTGCTCAAAAAAAAAAAAAAATTCTACGCACCACTGATCTTCAATCTTATTTTATACATGTTTGACTGGTTTTTAAATTTTTAATTTTCTTCGGGGGAGTTGCTAAGCAAGCAAATCAAAAACACTAACAAAATACACAGCACAGACGCCGCAATAATAAAATTTGCTAAATAAGCAATGTTAAGATGCACAACTGAAAAGAAAAGCTTAAACCGATAGCAGGCAATGCTAATAAAATTATTTACTTTAGATTTGCGACAAAATTGGCACGTTAAACGACACAAGAAATTAATTGTTGCGGAGCACAAAAAAACACGTCAATTACTCACAAGAGTCTCTCTCTCTCTCTTTGTGACAATTTTGTAAAAGCGACGCCGAAATCAAGCCGTGTCAACATGGAAATTGCATAAAAGTAGTAAAACTTAAGTCTTAACATATTTTTTAGTTTATTCAATTTTTTTTCTGTCCATTGACTCCTCCGAATATCCATTGCCCTTGGACTATTCGAACACAATTGTACATGCGCTTACCTACTTTGGCTTCGTCGACCACCACAATTTGCCCGGGACCTCCAGTAAGAGGAGAGGAATCCTGAATGAACTAAATGTAAATTTCACGTAGGTAGTGTATAAAGTCGATGACGGATTGTTCTTGCGAACATCTTTTTTACATATCAAAAATCCTCTGGCATCGAAAATATTTTCTTGAAAACTGCTTTACTGCAATTTTGCACTTCTCACAAATTTTCGTTTGTACATTCCAAATTTCGGTGTCGCCAAATTGTAAAAAATTGGTCACAGTTTACAGCCGTTGCAGTCTATGCTCAATTAGGAAAAACGCTTAGAAATGGCTACTTTAAATTAATATTTTTACATTTGACGAAATGAACATCCATAAATTGGTACAAAATCAAATTCATTAAAAAAGGAACCGAGAACAAAATTTTTTGCATAATAGTTCTTCATAGTGCGCGGTCCATCAATGGCTTTTTATACCCTTGCAGAGGGTTTATTGAAACTGTCCAGATATTTGCAACGCATAGAAGGAAGCATTTCCGACCACATAAAGTATAAATATTCTTTATCATCATGACGAGCTGAATTGATTTAGCCTTGTCCGTCTGTTTCTATGCTATATCCTCCGTCAGTTTTAAAGCTATCGCTACCAAACTTAGCACGAAGTCTTCTGGTACAAATACGCTGCACATTTGTCGAAACCGCCATAGAAAAGATCGGTCGAAAAACTAGTTCAAAAAGAAAACCTGTTTTGTTTTCAAATCAAACGTCTCCAAACTCCGTATTTACTAGTTTTTAATGCTTCTCCATGATTCTGCTACAATTGGTCAAATTCAGACATCTATATAGTATAGCAGTCATACAAAAGTAGAGTCAAAAAAGTAGTCTTATTGAGAAAAACTTGTTTGTTTTCAGTGGATATGTCCTTCAAATAAGTTAAAAAACGTGCTGCAAGGGTATACAAATTCAGATTTTTTTTTAATTAATGTTTAGTGATGAAACTTGTGAGTCTGCCCCTTTTCACCAAAAAACTTTAAAAAAAAACATTTCATGTCCCATTTTTGTGTATGAAGGCTTTTCTTAAAGTTAATAAAATACTTTATTTTCGAATTTAAAAAAAAAAACAATAATTTTGTTTATCAATTTGCATTTTAAGCACTTTAATTTCGATAACTTTTTAAATTTTGAAAAAATTAAGGTTTTTTTTCAACATTTGGACCTATAGCTCTGAAAGCCGTCATCCTATCACATTTTTGTCTGAAGACGAAACTGAAAAAGAAACCTTCTTCTTTCTTAATTGCCTTAAAAAGGTGTAGAAACAAAAAAGTTATAAGAATTTAAGTTGAGGCGACTTTTGAATAAATCGAAAAAAAAGTTTATCGATAATATCTCGATAACGATTCGACAGATTTTTTCAATGTCAAGTCGATTTTCGTGCTCAGCGGGCCAAAATACTTTAGAAAAAGTTGGTTTGGTGAATTGGGGAAAAATGCTGTCGAGCAGTGTAATAGGCTAAAACTAAGATAAACAACTGAGAAAGTCGATCAAGACCGACTCTAATACACTATGCACCTCCCGAAGATTGTGTTAAGGTGTGTAAAGTGCCGCCCATCGCCGCTGCGGTCGCTGCCACCAAGCATAATTTTTTTTTCCTCGCAACTCGACTACCGTTCATCTGATCTTTCCCAATTCTTTGGCGGATCGGTAAATAGTCCTGATTACTAAAGATATCCAGAAGGTACGAACCATCTGTATTCAAAACGTTTTTCTGAATTGCGGGCGCGGAAGGGGCCGTGGCCAAAATTTAAAATAAACTTGATCTGCCGGCAAGTTTAAGAAGTTTGTGCCCCATACATGCCAAAACTCTATCTCTTACCATCTCTGAGATCTGTGTAAAGTATTACAGCACGGTTGTACATGGCATGACTCTTATATAAATTTAATTGTTCAACGCAATATTTGCCATAAACATTGTAAATAACATTGTAAATATTGTAAATAATTGTAAATAATGTTGTTCTAAATAACGCTTATTTTGCCCACTCAGAAAATGTGCTTTTAACAATGCTTTTTGACGACAGAAAAGAAGTGCGCGAGAGGGATTTAAGAAAAATGTTATATTATCGTGAAAAGCTTTACGTCCCAACAAAATTAAGAGCTTACAGAAAGCCCACTATTAATTTTTGCTGCACTAATTACGTTGACATGATATACTTGAATAACGATTGCATTTTATCGGAGCCGCCATTCACTGCAAGCATTGCCTATGACCATTTACTGAAATACACAGAACTTGAAGATCCACCGCTTCAGGATCCGTAAATTCATCCTCCTCGCAATCGTGTTATGGCAGTCACGGTGGAAAGTCGAAACGCAACACCTAGGATGAACAGCAAACAAGACCTTAAAAATATGTAATTCTTTGCATGATAAACAACTTTAACTTTATAAACATCTAAATTATTTTTAAAGATCACAACGCTGTTTTTTTTATCAACGAACAGATCTCAGAGATGGTAAGAGATAGAGGTTTGGCATGCAGGAAGATCAAATTTATTTTCAATTTTGGAAAAAAAAATTATGCTTGGTTGCACCGACCGCACAATTGGCGATGAGCGCATACTTTTTAAATATTGTGTGTCGTTAAGTCGCCGGCAGGTAATGATGTTTCGAAAGCAGGCAGCCCACACAGCGGCCACGTCACTGTGTTGTTGTAGCGGCTGGGTAAGATTGCACGTAGAGTAGAGAGAAAGAAAAGAGAAAGGTAGATGGTAAAAATTAATAAGTAGATGTAGAAGCTAGTGGGGAACCAGGTCGAGGAAAGTAGCTGCCTCGACTGGGTGGGTCCAGAGGTCTAAGATTGTGAGGGCAGTGGGATTGAGAGGGCATTCGAAAAGGTGTCCCGTATCATGTGGGTTATGGCCACATTTGGGGCACTCGTCCACCACATCCGGGTTGATGCGGGTGAGGTAGCTGTTTAGCAGCTTGCATTTCTTGGATCGGAGCTGCGCCAGTGAGGCTCTGGTGGGTCGTGGTAGCGTCTTCTCCATTACGTGTATGGGTGGTGGTCTTCCTCCAAGGACTATGTTGGTCCTATAGGACTCGATTGCCATAGAGACCATATTGGTGTGGGCATGTTTTTCGCCTCAGCACAAGAGGTGAGCGTGTGTGGGCCGGTTCCAAGGAGCTGCCTGACTGGAGACAACTCAGTCCTGAGGTCATGCCTTACTGCTTGGGGCCGCCTGGACATTTTGTGCAGGGTGCAGGCTTGATTGGGATGAGCCTCATAGTGGCATCCAATCAGGAACTGTTGCGTGAGGAGTTTGTTGTGAAGGCGAACAGGAAGAACATCCGTTTCTTGGTGAAGTTGGTCGGGGTGTGTCGTAGTGTGACATCCAGTGGCTACTCTCAGCGCCGTGTTCTGGGCCAGCTGGAGGTTTCGCCATTGGGTGTCACTGATAGACGGAGACCAGATGGCATTGATCTTCCGATCGCCTTGTATGTGGTCGTGATAGTCTCCTTCTTCTTTCCCCACGTGCTGCCTGCGATTGCCTTGAGGACTTTGTTCCTGCTTCTGACCTTTTTGATAACGCTCTCCGAGTGCTTGGCAAAAGTAAAGAGGGGGTCATAAGTGACCCCCAGGATTTTCGGGTTGTTGACCGTGGGAATCCCTTGTCCGTTGATGTGGATATCAAGGACTTGCCTAACCTCTCTTGTCCGATTTAGGATTTAGGAGCGATTTAGGAGCGGAGAGGCTAAGGTTCCTACTGGAGAGGATGTTGGGGAGTATACCAACATCCCTGCCAGTGGTGATGATGGTGCAATCTTCTGCGTACGTGATTATGCTGACTTCGGGCGGGGGCTGAGGGATCTTGGCCACGTACGTGTTGAACAGCAGAGGGGAGAGTACTCCGCCTTGGGGCACGCCCTGCTTTATAGCTCTCGTTTTTGACTGCTTCCCTCTGAAGTCAACATGAGCTTGTCTTCCAGAGAGGTAGTTGACCATCCATCTGATTAGCCTGTTGGGCAGGCTACTTTGGGCAATGTCCTGGAGTAGTATCACTAAGCACTTATGTATAGAACCTTCAAACTGGTTTTTTTTTAGTGTTTTCATTTCTCACGTTGAGATTGCGACACCAGCGCCCGATCGTAGACACCCGAACGCAACCCCGAGTGAGCGGCAGCTAGCAGAGAGCAACAGAGAGCAGAGGCTATTTAGTGCCCGTTCAACCCCAGAACGAGACGCACGGCGTGCGTAGAGCGCTGTCATTTCGCTTCTATGTGTATCTCACGCCAATGCACACATTGTTGTCGTAAAAATGGGCAGTGTTGCCAAACTTCACTCCTATTCCTTAGCACAAGACGCAAACTCAAATGGCAATACACCGCAGACAGGCAGGCAGAATGGCATGCACCTTCACCGAGATTGCTTCCATTGACTTTTAGTAAAGCAAATTAATTTTTTATTTATGCTTTCTTATTATATTTATTTTGTTAATTGTTGTTCTATTAATTATTTACATTTTGTTAGTAAATAATTATGGGCTTACAAAATTTTTTCTTATTTATTCCAGCAGTTAATTTATTTAAAAAAAAAAACCAACAAGATTACAAATAATGCATTTAATAATGCACTGTTTAAACCAATACAATAATACAATTTAGATTTTTGTGCCTTTGGCTTGGATTTGGATTCTTTCGATTACGGTTTTCTTTCATTAAGCTATGTCTTCCTTCTTGAATTTTCGCGCTGTTGGAGCTGCTGTTGTTGCTGCAAATACAAGTACATATTTGGCGCGCGCTTGTCCTATGCTTTGATTGGATTTGTTGCAGGTATTAGTACCGTACAAGAATTAATGTTCCATTTATCAATTTCATTAGCTTTAAAATAATTTGGCCAATTTTGATCTAAATCAAGGGACTATATCGGATAGCCCCTTTTATGTGTTTGCCAAAAGAATTGTAAGATAACTCGCAATTTGCAATTGTGTGTGAGTAAGAGAGGTTTCAGAACGTGGGGCATAAATGTATTGCACTTGAACATAGAAATGGAGAGGGATGTGAATGGCAATATCCTATTGAGTTCACAAGACACCAATTTCATTCACAGATCGATATTTGCCCATTTTGCTTCCTTATGACTAAAAAATTAACTCTAAAAAACCCAAAACTGGTGAAAGGCCATTACAATGTAACAGGTACAACGGGTTACCTGTTCGGGGTTTTGCGGAAACTGCCGCTACAAAAGATATCGGAGCGTACGGGAAAATTCCGTAAGCATTGCAGCCGCGAACTGTTGTGTGGAATCTACATACTTAATAATGGGATTGTAATTCAATGGGAAGTAATCAGCCTCCAATGATTAAGATTTGGTTTCGTTTTGGTGTGACCGTTCTTTCATGGCACTCTTGGAGTTAGTTTAAAATCTGCTGTGTTAATATTATGGAAAATGTCACACCTTGTTGCACTGAAAGTTTTAATAATGAAATGCATTTTTATTTAATATATTTAAGAAAGCAATCGAGTCTATTTAAAGCAAAGAATGATTAGTAGCCTGAAGTGAAGTAAGTCATAAGAGCTCAAGTTCTTACAGTTTGTGCTTGACTTGTTCGCGATTCCATATCTGCGCAATTCTCTTAGTATGTTTTAAGTAACAAATGCTTTCACAATATCGTCTCGCTTCTTTCATTTATGATCTGCCAAATAGCATAGGTGACTCTAATTTACCATGATCAAATACCTAAGTGATTGAACTTACCGTTGTAACATTGTGTACATAATCAAATAACATATTCTGACATGCAGCTACTATTTAAGAACCTAAGAAATATAGTTTTCACACGATAAAAGGCATGTTTAGCTTTCGCGCCTTTGTTTGGTTTAGCGCCCACGGCCAATCAGCTGTACGGACTCACTGCCAGCTGTTCACGAAATCTAAATCAAATCGGTGCATAAAAAGGGTGATTCCATCAACTGATTTAGATTTGCTTAAAAATAATCTAAATCAAATCTAAATCTCTTTCAAGAATACCACTACTATGTAAAAAAGGGCTCAACTGGAACAGCCTCTCAGCACAGGTGCAAAAAAATGCTAAATTGATAAATGTAACATTAATTCTTGTACGGTACTAATACCTGCAACAAATCCAATCAAAACATAGGACAAGCGCGCGCCAAATATGTACTTGTATTTGCAGCAACAACAGCGCTCCAACAGCTCGAAAATTCAAGAAGGAAGACATAGCTTAATGAAAGAAAACCGTAATCGAAAGAACCCAAATCCAAGCCAAGGGCACAAAAATCTAAATTGTATTATTGTATTGGTTTAAACAGTGCATTATTAAATGCATTATTTGTAATCTTGTTGGTTTTTTTTTTTAAATAAATTAACTGCTGGAATAAATATGAAAAAATTTTATAAGCCCATAATTATTTACTAACAAAATGTAAATAATTAATAGAACAACAATTAACAAAATAAATATAATAAGAAAGCATAGATAAACAAGAAAGAAAGTCGGTCAAGCCCGACTATAACATACTCTGTACCAAGAAAATTTGTTTTTTGATCATAACTCTAAGTCCGTTCATCCGATCTTCTTCATTTGGCGGATCGATAAGTTATCCTAATAACTAAATATGCCCAGAAGGAACAAGCCATCTATCTTCAAAACTGTGGGAGATATGAGGTTTTTTCTAAATTGCGGGGGCGGGAGGGGGCGTGTCCAAATTTGAAAATAAACTTGATCTGCCTGCAGACATAAGAAGCATATGTCCCATACATGTCAAACCTCTATCTCTTACCATCTCTGAGATCTGTGCGTTCATACGGACAGACAGACGGACGGACGGACAGACGGACATGGCTATATCGACTCGGATGTTGATGCTGGTCAAGAATATATATACTTTATGGGGTATATATACTTTTGCACAAACTTATTATACTCTATGTACTTTTGGTACAGAGTATACAAATTAATTTGCTTTACTTAAAGTCAATGGAAGCAATCTCGGTAGAAGGTGCATGCCATTCTGCCTGCCTGTCTGCTGGTGTATTGCCATTTGAGTTTGCGTCTTGTGCTAAGGAATAGGAGTGAAGTTTGGCAACACTGCCCATTTTTACGACAACAATGTGTGCATTGGCGTGAGATACACATAGAAGCGAAATGACAGCGCTCTACGCACGCCGTGCGTCTCGTTCTGGGGTTGAACGGGCACTAAATAGCCTCTGCTCTCTGGTGCTCTCTGCTAGCTGCCACATAAAAAAAACCCAGTTTTAAGACTATATATATAAGTGATTAGTTGTAGTATGGTATGGCTAACCATACCAAAGGCTTTAGAGAGATCGAGTGCCACCAGGATTGATCTCTCATGTGGGCGCGAGCTGTTGAGTCCTGCAGCGATAGTGGTCGTGAGCTCGCAGACAGCTGTGGTGGTACTGGGGCCAGATCTGAAGCCAAGCTGATGGATGGCTGGGGGAAAATTGTTCTCTAGGTAAGGGAGTAGAAGTGACTCAAGGATTTTAATGACCAGGGAGAGAAGAGTGATTGGCCGGTAGGAGGCGCCTTGTACTGGGGGTTTCGCGACCTTTAGGTCTTCCAGATGCTGGTAATGATCAGAGATCTGACACACAAATTGAATGTGTGGGTCAGGAATCTGATCCCATAAGGTCCAAGGTGCCTGAGCATGATGGAGGCAAGTCCATCAGGCCCAATAGCCTTGGAGGGCTTGGAATTTTTAATGGCCAGCTCAACTTTCTCTGCCCCAAACGACACCGGTTCGTCATCTAGGGGAAGGTTACGGATCCTGCGTATGACCTTGCGCTTATTGTTGTCCGTGTGCTCAGGGTGGGCAACCAATTGCCTGTTAAAGGCAGTGGCACATTTGGTTGGGGAAGAAGGTGTGGTACTTCCGAACGAGATCGTGACCAGGTCGTCCTTACGAGGATTCATGGTCCTCCAAATCTTTTTGGAGCCTTTGTCCAGCTGCTCAAGCTTCTCCAACCATTTGTTTTTCCTGTGAAGGTTGACCGCTTGGTGATTTCTTTGTTGAGCGCTTGGATCTCAGGATTTGCGGCATCATCCTTCCTGAGGGCGTCCCTTCTGTTGGCAAGAGGCACTGCTTCAGCCGGGTAGAGGGGGCGTAGCTGTGGGATGCGACTAGCAGTGATGCATCTCTTAGCTGCACAGAGAGGATGTTCCTGAATTGGCGTTCCCCTTCATTGACATTTGTGAGGGGGGAGAGCAGCAAAGGCTGATTCTGTGCTGGACTCAAACATATCTCAATCTTCCTTACCAAAGTTCACAAAAGTGCGAGCCTCAGATGTTATGAAGTCCGCATCTCTGGTGACCTTGATAGTGATGGGGATATGGTCTGAGCCCAGTGCAATGTCAGCGTGCCAGGTGGTGTTGGCGATCAGGGCAGGGCTGACGATGGTGAGGTCAGGCGAGCTTCTGCAGCTGGCAGTGATGCGGGTGGGGTGGTCTTCGTTTATCACGCAGAAGTCAGACGAGTCGATCTGCTCTTCTACGTGATCTCCTCTTGCATCGCAGCCAATAGCTGAGAACCAGGCATCACTATGCGCGTTAAAGTCACCAGCCAGGATTCTCAGGTCTCCTGTGAGCAGTTGTTGTAAGTCGGGTCTAAAACTCGGTCGACAGGCAGACACTGGGGGGATGTAGATGTTTAGCACGTCTACACAGTATACTGGGTTGTAATCGATGCTGTCTCGTACCCTGCCTGCAAAGTGGTAAGGAGGTGCTCGTTTCCGTAATGCGAATTTGCGCCGCTAGGTAGAACCGAAAATGTTACCATGGTACCCCATGAATATTGTTACTGTACATTTCAATAAATATTGATTTACGCCAATGTTGAGTCAAGTAGCCCTTTTAAAACTCCTATAACAATTTGCGGTGGAAATCAAGTTGTCCTCCCTTAGAGAGAGAGAGTCTCGATTTTCGGGTTTAACACGCTGTAACTTTGCTAATGATCTTGTCAAAAATGCCACAAAATTTCCATAACTAGTGCATAAGAAGAACTATATGATTAAATGGTGTCAAAAAATAAACGACAAAAACAATGGCTCGTAGCAAATGGTTTAGTTTGACAAAATTGCTATAGATCCAGAAATATTTGATTGGCCTAACCACTACCTCGAGCTATATTTTTCTCAGATGCATTCCCCTGGAGTGTGGCCTACAAAATTTCTTAAACGGTCAAAAGTCGGTAAACATTTTTTCGCCAATATCTTGGAAACGGAAACTAAGATATGACTGTGATGTGTCATTTTGTGTTTAGCATGGGTTTAGTTTAGTTTAGTTTAGTTTATTTAAGTTTTATCCCAGTGCATCAAGAATATTTCTTTTAAATTATTGCACTAGTCACAAGAATGTGTTACAATTTTTAGTTGTTTTACTTATACTAACTTAAGACTAACAATGTTTTGACTAACAAATAAATATCGTCTCCGTAAACATGAATTACACAAGAAAAAGTTTATAATAATAAATTTAAAATTGATAATAAAGAAATGAGTTTTGCAGACAAAAATAATAGTAAAAATAGAGATTGAAGAAGGAACGAAAAATTTAAATAAAGTAGAATGAGGTAGATATTAAATATTTTGTCTCTGAAGATGCTCTTTAAGTTTAAGTTTAAATTGCGAAGCGCTTTTTAAGGATTTAACAGGATTTGGTAGAGAATTCCATTGGCGAGCAGCATATATGAAGAACTGTTTTTCAGAACTTGATAGTTTTATTTTGGGGCATATTAGGTTATTTGTTCTGGAGGATAAGGCAAAGTTAAGCTTCTCATATAGATAAATTGGTTCTCTGCGAGTGATTATGTTGTGTAATAAGATAAGGGCCCTAAACTTTATCCATTCGATAAGACAAAGATCAAATATTTTATTTGCAAAAAATGTTATATGCTCATTCCTACTTCTATGGAATATATAACGAGCTATAGAATTAAAAGCGACTTTCAATTTGTGCATACTGGCTGCATCACAATGCCCAAAGATCTCAACGCCATAAAATAGTGTAGGAATCAGACACATTCTAGCTACTGTCATTCGAATTTGAATTGGTAGAAACTTTTGGGATAGAGACAGCTGTCGAAGTAAACCATACAACCTTCCAGTTGCTTTATTGATGTGATCATTCCATGATAATGTTTTGTTGAAGTGAATTCCCAGGTTGGACGCTTCCTCTACATAACTTAATGGCATACCATCAACACATAGTTTTGGCAGCTGCAGCACATCTATATCCTTTTTGTATATAACTAAGCATTTGGACTTAAGCGGATTAAGTCCCAAACCATTTTCCTTAGCCCAATTATTAACTTTTGACAGTTCTTCATTACAAATGCATACACATTCATTTAACCGACTTAGTGGACGACTTTCATACATTTGTACATCATCAGCGTACATATGTATATTACAGAGTGACAGGACATTGGGTAGGTCATTAACATACACGGAGAACAGTAAAGGTCCAAGAACAGATCCTTGGGGTACACCTCTCGTAATCGGGAGAAGGTCAGAGGTGTGCGAACCTGCAACTACGGCCTGTTTTCTATTACTTAGATAGGATTTAATTAGCTTAGTTGCTGTGGACGAGAAATTAAATAACACTTTGAGCTTTGTGCATAGAATTTGATGATTCACGGTGTCGAACGCTTTACTATAGTCAAGCAGACACAGAAATGTTACTTGACCATCATCCATACGACTTCTTATATCTTCCGATATTTTTAATATTGCTGTCGTGCAGCTTCTGTTTTTCCTAAAGCCAGACTGGCTATCATTTAGCTTGGAGCTTATTGTTAGGTATTGCTGGATTTGATTTGCCATTAAGTGCTCGCAAACTTTCGTTAAGTAAGGCAAAATCGATATTGGTCTATACTCATTAGTTGATTTTGGGATTGGTAATATTTTAGCAAACTTCCACATATTTGGAAAGGTGGACGTGGTGAGAGCAGTGTTAATTACATAAGTGATATGATCAAGTATAAGGGGAAGAAGTAGTTTGATAAATTTAGGATTGATATCATCAAGGCCCACAGCATTCGATTTAATCTTTAGAATACATTCAAGTACATCACACGAACTAACACACATAAAGCTAAAGCTATTATCACAGTTGAGATTCGGTTCAGAATTAAGGTGCATATTTTGCGAAGCTTCAGGTACTGTTATTTGAGTGAATTTATTATTAAGATTATTTACGTCCATTTCAGTCTTTAGTTTTGATTTTAGTTTACCTATTCCTAAGTTTTTAAGCTCATTCCAAGTTTGTCTGCTCGAAATTGCACTATTAAACTTATTAATATAATAGTCTCGTTTGGCAGTGGTGATAATTCTAATCACATTTTTTCTCATGTTTTTAAAAACTGTGTAGAGCTCATCCGTTTTATAACGCTTCCACCTACAATAGGCAGCATTCCGTTGGTCTATGTGATGTTTAACATAGTTGTTAAACCAAGGCTTTAGAGTGGGTCTAATAATTTTTGTTTTGACTTTCACACACTTTTCATAAAGGCTTAAGATATTTGTGTTGAGTACTTGTAGCTGCATGTCCACAGTTGGAAGGCTGTATATTTGAGTCCAATCACAATTATAGAATTCACATTGTAGGCTATTATTATCAATGGACTTAAAGTCCCTGTAGACAATCTGGACATCACTATAGGCTAAATCAATGTGGTAAGTTAGAAAGATTAAATCATGTTTGGAAAATATTGGAGCTGATATCTGATCATAATGTAAAATCTTTGAGGAGTTTGTGATGAAAAATATATCCAGTAGGGTATTGCAGTTTTTTGTAAAATGCGTGGGTGTTGTGCTGTTAACTATTTTTAGGCCAAGGGATTCCATATCCTGCACCAGATGCTTTTCAGCTAATACGTTGCTGTTTAGATCTCCAGTTAATATAATGTCAGGATAATTAAAGGATAGACTAGATATTAATTCAATTAACTGGGAACAATCAATATTTCGGTGCGGTCTATAAATACATCCAATTAGGGTTTTCATGTCAGTTTGTTTATTGATAATTTCTAAAAATATATATTCTATTTCACTGTCATTTGGGTGTTTCAATAGAGTCCTACAAGTCAGTTTTGAGTTAACATACACTGCGACACCCCCTGCATGTCCTAATCGGTCAGCACGATACAGTTCATATCCCTCACAAGTAAAAATTGCGTCACAAAAGTCAGATGCAAACCAAGATTCCGACACACAAATCACATCAACATTCGAATTAACAAAAAGGTATCGAAACTCGTCCATCTTATTGACAAGGCTTTGGGCATTTATGTGTGCAACAGTAAGACCTTTTTTATGATTGCTTAAAACCCTTATCATGCTGCTCGCAATTGTGCTACTCAAATTCTGAGACATTTAAACAAGAAGTGTGGGGAAAAAAAAACGCTCGCTTAACATATAAAGAGACAAAATTACCTATCAAAATAGAGACGAACACATATGAACTAATTAAACAAATAAACATTTTACCAATAGTATGAGGGTATTCGGGTACATAGACACAGAGCTTATTCACGAAAGTCATTAGTAGGTCCATTTGAAATGTTTGGAGGAGCGTCAGGTTCATCCAAAGCGGCAATCATGTCAGTAACTGGAGGAGGCGGTTGAATTATCTCTCTTATCTCTAAGAGATCTTCCATACGCTCAATGCAGCGCACATCTTCTCTTCCAGTTTGCCTGATATGCACAAGGCCGCGACGAGTGAACACTGCAGAGAGCGCCTTGTGCTTTTTGAGCCTTATTGCCTCTTTGAAGATTAAAAAGCTTTCTTTTGATAATTGCTCATTGACATAGATCGGCACGTCAGAATTAATATTCAGCAGTCGCAAGGTTAGTTGAACGTTCCTCTCCCTACGATACGCACCAATCGCTCGTAAAAGTGCAATTTTGTCCCGTGTGGTTTCCATCTTTATAATTATGACCGGGTCAGCAGTGGAGTTTTGTGTTTTTCTAGCCCTAAAAATATCCTTGACTCTCGGCGCCGGCATAAGGTTAATGGAGAAACATAGCGTGTTGTAGATGTTGATCAACCTCTCGCCCTCCTCAAAGGGAACACCATGCATGCGCAAATCACACATGTTTGCGTTACTTGCGTTCTTCTGCGCCGCCAAATTCGCCCGTAGTAAGTCCACCTGTTGCTTCAGACTTCGCAGCTCACCAACGGTCACTGAGATGCTTCATTTCCGTTGACAGACCATTAAAGTGCTCCTGAAACATGTCCAGCATGCGCTTCTCAGCCTCGCCCACTGTGGACTTTATTAGTTCGTCTACAGGAATTAGTTAAAGATGCTCGGGATACTTTTTACTGCAGAACAGTGTTATCAACCCGTTATTGGGGCCCTGATGTATATTGCATTATCATCACGCCCGGATCAGAGACCTGCAACAAGAACACTCGATCACACTCGCTTGCTCGTGATCGCCGCCTTAGTTCGACACAGTCGAAATGAATGCAAGCACATTGAGTCACAACGATCAAGCTCTTTGCGACGCACGAGTAATAGCAGAACAAGCTCGATAAAGCTTTTGTCGAACTAAGCAATTGCGATCACTGCCCGCTGCTGAACGAGTGCTAGCAAGCCTTACGCCAGCCACGGGCAAGCCTTTTCAATTAATACTCGCGCTTACTCGGCTTGTTGACAGAAAGCCTCCACAAGCCTATTATGCAATTGTTATTGTGTTTAAAAAACTTAAGAACAACATGTCACAAGAAGGAAAGAGAAAGCCGTGCGCAGAAGTATAGGCTATTATGCTATCTCTTTTTCTCTCGCAAGCTGTTGTTTTTGGGATGCTTATACCGATTGTGTACAAGCTTTGATCGTCACGACTCGCGGCAGATTTTTGACTCCGGCAACAAATACAGGGCATCACTCGCGACCGAAGCTACGAGAAATCGCGAGTATGCAAGTTAACAACCCGAGAGACACACCTTCGCGGCAAGCTTTGCCAAGGGCATAGAAGAGAAATCTCTAAAAGCCGAACAGCGGGCACAAAACCGCACCCAAGGCAATGGGCAGTGACAAGGAAACAGTCCTCAGGCGAGTCGGGGTAAAAGCCCGTTTTTTAAAAAACAAAAGGGCCAGCAGAATTTCGATAAGGCGCAAGCTAAGCCCGGAAACGGGGGCGCCGCCGGAGTCAATGGAGATCGATCCATCTTCGTCTAAATTTAGGCAGCCCACAGGTTTTCACCAAGGCTCGGGCAGACATAATGCGACCCAGGGTAACAAGCGTTCGAACACATCTGATCGCATGACGGACCAGAGGTGGCAGAGGGTATATAATATTGCCGCAGGTTCAGGGCAAGACGCGGCTTATAACGAAACAGCCAATGAAGCAGTGGCCGAAGCTGAAAGTAAAGCCGGCTATGAGAGTGACAACGTTAACGTCCTAGCTGATAATGGGACTTATTTAGGGCAAAGTCCCTGCTGCCTTTCATCCAGCGGAGAATAGCAGGGGTACTTATGACATTTTTGATCGACACGGGTGCTTCAAAAAACTACATCAAGCCTAGTAAATACCTTGAAGGCGTGGTCCCTGTCGAATCTTTATTTGTCGCTCATTCCACACACGGTTTGAACAACATAACAGAAAAGTGCGTGTTGCCAGTGTTGGGTGTATCGACAAATTTTTTTTTATTAAATACCTTGCCCACTTTCAATGGAATACATGGCCTTGACCTGCTAAAGCAGGTGGGCGCAGTTCTCAGCTTAAAAGACAGCAAGCTGATAGTCGGACCGGCATCTGAAAAACTGCAGTTCCATAAATTTGTCAACGTCAATCGAACAAAAGTCGATGAGGTTGCTGATGTCCATTTTTAGGCACAGCTTACGACTTTTTACTTTATCAGCAATGGTGTTACGCAAGAGGGCTGGTTCTTTTTATATGAGGGCCCTAACAGTTCGCGATCCTCTGTTTTCGTAATGGCCTGCTAACCATCAATGGTCTGCCAACCAAAATGGGTACCAGCTTACCCTTTCAAAAAATGCATAATTGCAAAATGGATATTGGCAGAGACCTCTGCAAAATGCAGCTCATTGATTATTCAGAACGCAGTCGATCGCATGATGGCCATGAGGCACAGGTACTCGCGTCTTAAAATTCTCCGCCCCCGTTTGTCAGCTCAGTGAGCTTGACCGAGCCGCAGCCACTCAAGAGAATACGACACACAGTTGACTCTCAAATACACACCAACACCAATGCAGTGAAAAATATATTCAGCAAATTACATTAGCAAGACTTCGTGAAGAAATCCGTACACATGAGCAATTTTACAAACAAGCGCGGCCGCAAGTTTCCAAAGGGAAATTTGAGCCACGCTCTCGTATAGCTGAACTTGAAAATGAACCCGGTGAACACCGAGCCGAGGATGTTTCCGCTATATAACGCAAGCCTTTAGTGTGTTGGAATTGTGATAAGCCAGGACATCGATTCGATGACTGCTTAGACCAACGTACCGTTTTCTGTTACGGCTGCGGAGCCAAGAACACATTTAAGCCGAAATGTTTGGTCTGCAACCCTTCGGAAAACCGGGTTCGCAGTGCCGCTCTGTTTTGCCGCATCCAAAGCGGCGGTTTTCGCATCCGGGGATGTGAACTGCATCAGCTTAAATATCAAGCCCAAACGATCAACATTGCGGCTCAGAACTTTTTAGAAAAAGGTTAATTCCACTCGGAAAAGACTAGTTTCTGCCCTATTCCTGAACTCAGACAATCGGCTCTATACAGAACTAACTCTAGAAAACAAGGGATATATTGCTCTTCTAGATTCCGGTGCAACAATACGTTGCGTAGGCAATCAAGCAGCGGAGGAACTTCTCCAAAGCCCAAAGCTTAAAAAGTGCTCTGGCTTTATAAAGAGCGCAAACAACTCGGAATGCTCTGTAGTAGGAAAACTTTTAACTGAAATTACCTATCGTAGCCTGACAAAACCAATTGAATTTTTTGTAATTCCTGGTCTTAAACAAGACGTTTATTTAGGCATGGACTTTTGGCAATCATTTGGCCTAATAAGTCAGATTATGAATCCGGTTGAACGAGTATCTGCACTCGATACCGGCAGTGACTATAATATCGAAGCTCCAAATATGCACGTCTTGAGCCCTGCAGAAACATTTAGTCTTGATCACGTGATTGCTAAGTTTCCCTCATATGAGAAAGAAGGATTAGGCCGAACACACGTGATAGAACATAGCATAGATGTAGGCGATGCTATTTCGGTCAAGCAGCGACATTGGCCTATTTCACCTGCCGTAGAAAAAAAAATGTTCGAAGAAGTCGATAGCATGCTGGCCATGGACATAGTCGAAGAGTCTAAGAATCCTTGGAGCAGCAATTGCGTCTTAGTTCGACGCGGAGAGAAAAAGCGGTTGTGTCTCGATTCGCGAGTCGCTAACAAGTATACGCGCAAAGAGGCATACCCATTGCCTCATATCGATGGCATTTTAAGTCGATTACCTCCGGCTCGATATATTACGGGGCTCGACATGAAACATGAATTTTGGCAGATTCCGCTAGAGGAAAAGTCTAGGTCATATACTGCATTTACAATAACCAATTGGCCTTTGTACCAGTACAAGGTAAAGCCTTTTGGACTGTGCAATGCACCGCAGACCCTATGCAGACTCATGGACCATGTCATCCCTCCTCATTTTCAAACTAGAGTATTCGTCTATCTAGACGATCACCTCGTTCTCTCGGAGTCCCACATGAATCTCTTACAAGATATCTTCGCAAGGCGAACTTGACGATAAATATCGCTAAATCAAAGTTCTGCATGCGCGAGATTAAGTATCTCGGGTTCATCATTGGAGATGGTCAACTCAAAACTGATCCGGGCAAAATACACGCCATCAATGACTTCCCTGTCCCCACTACCGTAAAGCAGTTAAGAAGATTCTTAGGTCTCTCAGGATGGTACAGGAGGTTCGTTGAAAATTACGCGTCAATCAGCTTTCCCCTTACTGAACTGCTCAAAAAGAACAAAAGTCTTATCTGGACTGAAGCAGCAGATCGTGCTTTTACCAAACTTAAGGCAAAACTGACATCAGCTCCCATATTGAACACCACCAATTTCTTTAAGCCCTTCATTTTATTGTGCGACGCCAGTCTGTATACATGTCGGAAAAGCTTACTAAAGCCCAACGACATTATACGGTCACTGAACTCGAATGTTTGGCGGTTATAAGAGGCATCCATAAATTACGGTGTTACATCGAAGGCCAAGAATTTCAGGTGATAACTGATCACGCATCCCTGAAATGGTTAATGGACCAAAAGGACCTAACGGGTCGATTAGCTCGATGGGCAATTAGTCTTCAGGGATTTGTTTTCAAAATAGATCATCGTAGTGGTTCTCAAAATGTCGTTGCCGACACTTTTTCTATACGCCTTGAACCAGCGGTTTGCGAATTCGGAAATATTGGTCCAATTGTTGACTTAACGTCTAAAGAGTTTAGTTCGGTTGAGTATTTAGACTTAATTCAGCGCATTCAGGATAATCAGTCCAAGCTGCCAGACTTGAAGGTTGTTGACAACTTTGTTTATAAGCGCACAGAACACGCTACAGGTAACTTGGCGCAAGAGTCTGATACCTGGAATCTTTGGATACCATCTGGGCGTACCAATCAAATCATGGTTTTAGCACATGATGCACACAATTCGGCTTACTGTGGCATTGCTAAAATGGTAGAAAAACTTAGAAGATACTTGTTCTGGCCAGGAATGGTCACGCAAATTCGGAACTACGTATCCTCTTGTGCCGTATGTAAATCTACAAAAAGCCCCAATACCGTTTTGCCACCACCCATGGGTAAGCCGATAGAATCTGACAGGCCATTCCAAAAATTATACATGGATTTGTTAGGGCTATACCCTAGATCGAAGAGTGGAAATATAGGTCTTCTTATTATAGTCGATCAAAACACAAAATTTCATTTTCTGCATCCCCTGAAAAAGCTTACATCACCCAAAATATCTGACTACTTGGAGAACTATTTGTTTTATATGTTCGGAGTTCCAGAGGTAGTTCTCACAGACAATGGTTCTCAGTTTCGTTCTGGCTATTTTGAGGCATTTCTCACTCGCTTTGGCGTATCTCCACATGTACTGCGATTTACTCTCCACAAGCAAACGCCAGTGAACGACTCAACAGATCCGTGTTGGCAGCTATCCGCGCTTACATTGAATCTGATCATGCTAATTGGGATAAACACCTAAATGAAATTAGTGGGGCTCTTCGAGCTTGCGTACATCGCAGCACCGGATTCTCGACTTATTTTCTGATGTTTGTTCAGAATATGATTTTAAATGGGCGAGACTACGATCTGTTGCGTAAGCTCAATCTCCTGACCGATGATACCCCCTAAAACAACCTGATGCTCTGCAGATTGCCCGAAGCAAAGCATAAGATACAATATCGGCAACTCATAATGCCAACGCTCGTGCCTACAATCTGCGAAGTCGAAACAATCAGCTAAAGGTGGGCGAATCAGTTTATGCACGAAATTTTGCTCAAAGCAACGCCGGAAAGAAGTTAAGCGCCAAGCCTGCGCCAGTTAATACATGAATCCGGAAAATCGTTAGGTATCTACCATCTTAAAGACATACAAGTCGGAAAATGATTTATATTTATTTGTGATAATGATTTATATTTATTTGTGGTTAATTTTGGTTTGAAACTAGTCTTCTTCAGCGAATGATTTCTCGAGTAAGACTCTTTCAACATTCCCTGTGCTGTAGGGTCCAGTTTCAAACGGCATAGGGCGAGTACTTTTTAGTTGCACTGTAGGTTCAGCATAGGCTTAGACTCTTATATGAGGCCGCTGATATAAATGTTAAATTGTTGGAAGAGAAACGACCCAAAAAAGAACAGTTTGGCGGTCACCTTGGATAATCCCAAGAACATCATACGACTAAACCGTTTCTTATCTTTCGGCATCCACGCTTGGTTCGAAGCTTCGGTTTATTTGGCAAACTCGGCATGCTGACCAGCATAGGCTGCCAGCGGCTTAGCTTCGTTACACTTGATCATTGAGCGAGCGTCTCTGGTGCAGTGCACACGCATTATAGCATTGGAAAAATTTAATTATTATTGTCTCTAAACCGGCCATGTGCCAGTTATGTAAAAAAAAGTTGGATTCAACTAGAGTTTGATACGTGGATTAAACTCGAATCTGGTTCGAGCCTCCCCCAACACGCTGTGACATTCGAAAAGCTCTTCAGGAAAAGTGTGAATCTTTATTTTCATTTTTGGCCAGGTACGGAAAAAGTGAAGTGGTTCGGCAGAAATCTTATTTTTCTTAGTGCCTAGTGCCAGTGCCTCCTTATGCAAGGCTTAACGATTGTGCCTTGCAATTGACATGCCATTGTTGGATCGATTTGGAAGCCCACTTGGTGTCTCTACTTTTATTGGAAATTGAACCGGAATGGATCAGCACGACGGGAAGATAAGCTACCCTTGGATCCGGAATTGCCCTCATATGACGAGTTGCTTGTTTCCCATTAGTGTGTTAGGCTTTGAATACCACTAGGTGAAAGTTTCCCTTTGAGACAAACTGTGGCCAGAAGATTGAACCCCGTCACGAATGAGTTGACCAAGACCCAAATACTTCCAAATTGGAGAACTGCTTCTCTGAAATGGGCGAGCTGCAAGGATTTTGAATTTACATAATTAGAAACGTCTTAAGAGTACCCTAGAGGGGTACTATCCATACACCAGGTCATGGTAGGGAGGGTAGAGATAGGCGTAACATTCCGGCTAATACCCCAGGCCCAATCTATCTTGATTTTGTTCATTTGTCAGCCCGAGTCTTCGATTTTGGTGAAAGCTATGTTATTATTTTTAGGTCATTTCGATTCATCTTCTAGTAGAGTGATATATATATATTCTTAGGAACAGCACTTAAGGTAATCGCAGGCACCCCAGACGCAAGAGACTTAGGAATGACAAGAATTACTGAGGCACAGCTTGTAGAGTCGAACAATGGACAGATCATAATTAACTCTAGAAATCAGACTATAATAAACTGGCTAACGGACACCGTTAATAAAATGCTAAGACAATCCAAATCAGAGCAGGTTGATACTGCTCATCTGTACGAAACCTTATTGACCAGAAAGAGAATGCTTATAACGGAAATAGGAAATCTAACGCTCACTCTAGCAAAAGAAAGCATAATAAACCTCAAAATCTTAGACCACGCTGACCTTAGGTCGATTCTCACTAACAAACTCACAGGGACAACAATAACTACCATCCTAGAAGTATCGACTATTAAAATTTTTCAATCGAATAATGTCATTAACTTTACCAATGAATACCCTAGAATTAGTAAACATTGTAGAAGAATAACGATATTTCCAGTTACGCACAACGGCTCCACCTTGCGGATCCCCGACAACATAGTAGCGGAGCGCGGCAGCCAGATATTAGCGGTAACTAACTGTTCATCGTCGGCCACTACCACATTTTGCAAACAGGCGATTGGCTACACTTGCGCCCAAAGACTGCATTAGGGCGGTAAGGCCCATTGCATTACTCAGCCAATCCATCTTGACCCCATTACTGTGGTCGATGACGAAATAATCATCATCAACGATCTTACGGCAACAGTAAGCTACGACGGTTGCGTAGCAGTCAACGCATCTGGCACCCACCTGGTCACCTTCACGTCCTTTGCCTTAGTAAATGGGTCTAGGTATGTGAATCGCAACCTCGTTCGAAATTGGTTCCCAGGCGCGCCTTGGTCCTCACTGCTGAACATAAGCGGGCACAGCACTGAACTGAGCCTCCCTTATCTGCACCGGAAATCAAGGGTGAGGTCTGCTATGGCGCAAGATCTGTTGTGACATTCGGCCTAGGCTTGGGGGCCTGCGCGATGATCGGTGGACTCCTGTTTGTTTACTACCGTGTAAAGAAACGAGGAGACACCATAAAGATTGCGGATCTGGTGAGGGATTTGAACGCGACCGAGGACGGTCGGACTTTAAGAGGGGGAGTCGTTAACAACACACTCCCAGTGCAAGCGATAAATTCCATCAATTCCATCAAGTCGACGTCGCTCAAGAGGCCAGCGACTTTATTGCGAAACATCCGCTGAGAGATAGGACACCTCGCACGAGCTGCTGACAGTGCGATCCTCTGGCCGCTTTGGTAGCGCACATGAGTAAGGGCGGCGGTTCTGTCGACGTTCTTAGTGTTGGCCGCTTTCTCGGCCAGGTAAATTGAGGTAGTGGGACATTCACTTTCTCCTACAAAATTGTCGTCTCTCCAGGTTGGTGCCAAATTGTGAAGGAAAATGCGCTGCCTCACGTTATAAATGTCTTTGTTTATTTTGGGTTCCTGCTGATGTTCGCTTTGTGGCGCTTCAATGCTTAGTGACTAAGTGATATTTTACAAGAGTTGAATGAAGGAGGTAGAATAGTAGAAAGAAAGAACGTAAAGAGAGAAAGATTGGTGTTGCCATCCTGGAGTAAAGTCGTACCATAACAATGTTAAACTTAAAAGTAGTAATCGATAAATATAAATTCAAAGTAACCAGAAATTAAAATTCAAATGGTGTTCTCTGTCGGGATAGGAAGATACTCTCGCTGCCACGATGCCCAGAAGTGTTGTTTTAGATAAGTAATCCACGCCACCGGTCTAGGTAGCGAAGTCGCTTCTCGGGATCGTCGCTGGAGTAAAAAGAGGCTCTTCAGGAGCGCTTGCTAACGGAACTCCAATTAATAGAAATGCGGGAGTGACTGCGCTTGCGTCACTTGGATCGTCCGTTGCAGGTGAGATTGACCTGGAGTTCAATATGGCTTCGACGTCAATGAACAAGGTTTGAAGCTCTTCAAAGGTTAGATGCGCATTCGCCATGTTCTTCAGAGCCAATGATTTGGCCGATTTCACCGCTGCCTCCCAGAGGCCTCCAAAGTGTGGCGCTCTAGGGGGAATAAATGAGAAGTCGAAAACTTTATTAGTAAAGAACCAATGAATTAAGTCGAGAGCGTTCTTGTTGAGCATTTCATCCTTAAATTCTGCTAACTTCGTGGCTTCGTGAGAGGAATCCCACGTCGAGCGACAAATCTTCGGATGCAGAGCAAAAAGGCGTTTGTTGACAGCTCCGATACTAGTTCGATATGAACTGCCTTCGAGGAGAAGCAAACAAATATGGCACAGTATGATTTGTAAGGTGGTTTGCCTCTGATTCTGTAAGTTGTAAGAAATGGGCCGCAGAACTAAAAAAAAGTGACTAAAAATGGTCTTTCACCGCGCACCCGATCTGCTGGTAAGTCTCCCATCATTTGTTGCATACAGCGTGGTTTGTAGTGAAAGCAAACTGTGCAGTCACGAACCACCGTCCTGATCAATGCTCTCGCGTTGAAGACCCACAGTTTCTCTTGAAGTAGTGAAAGAAGAACCTTGGGGCCTGCATGTAGGTTTGTCTTATGTAGGAACTCGATATAGAGTTTTGTGTATCGATGGTTCTGAGGTAGCAAAGCCTGAAACTTTGCGTCATATGGTATTTCTGCCTGCGCTAACCTACCACCAACTCTCATCACACACACTTTAGCATCGCTTAGGGTCATTTCATGTACGAATGGCGAAAGCCTTTGTAAGCTAGGTTGTAAAATCTTGTTTTTCCCTAAGGCTGCTAGCTCTGCTGTATATGTTTCTAGCTGAATTCTTGAAATAATTCTCCAAAAAGTCTGATTTAATTCCATAGACGGTATATGAATTATTCTCTCTTGTGTTAAAGTGATGTCTGGTTTGACTTTGTCAACGCTGTGGTACATATACGATAGGATTCGTAGGATCCGTGTATATGAGGAACAATTGTTGATGATTTGGTTCAATGTGGACAGCATCTGGGTTCCATCTAGAGTTTTGCAGACTAATGCCGCTTTCGTACGAACTTCTGTAGGCGGCGGGAGTTGTTCCATTTGTTCTGGCCATTTGTCAGCTGAATGACGCAGAAATTCTGGCCCTGTTAGCCAATCATTGGAGAGTAGATCCAGTGCGCGACATCTTTTGGATACAATATCGGCTGGATTCTTTTTTGATTCTTCTTTGTTGCCAAGTAATGTCATCTTTAGATTGTTGCAGCTCGGAGACGCTGTTGGCCACAAAGCAATTCAGCTTGGATGCGTGCATCTGCATCCATTGGAGTAAAATTTTTTTGTCCGTCCAAAAATAGATGTGCTTGACGTATTTGTTTAATTTTGTAGCGAACTTCTGCCATGTTCGGTCAAGCAGTACTGCCGCGCAAAGTTCGAGTCTAGGTATTGATTGCACCTTAGTAGGGCTACTTTGGACTTTGCGACAAGCAAATTCACTTTAACTCCGTCTTCTGTTTCCGTTCTAACATATAGCGTCGGAAAACCCATGCATTTCCGATTTGGTTAAGTGAGATGTGTGGACAAATCGTGGGATCTGCAGATGAGAAAGGTCCTGTAGATCCTGGAGTAGCCCTTTCCAACGAATGAGTAGTTCGGAGCAAATTGGTGCATCCCACTCGAGCCCCTTTAATGTAAGATCCTGCAATAAAATTTTACAGCGAATAATCACTGGGCTTATGAATCCCAGGAGATCAAACATTCTTGCAACAACAGACAGAATTGATCGACGAGTATAAGGTTCAGCACATAGGATCTTGAATCAAAAACCAAAGACATCTAAATTTGTCTTCCATGCCATTCCAAGCGTTTTTCTGACATCTTGGTCCTCCAGCTTGATGAATACTTCGTCTTCGAACGTTGAAATGATTTCGGAAGAGTTGCTGCTGAATTTCGTTAAATGCAAGCCAGCCTTGGCCAACAATTTGACGATGTCATCCTTTTTCTGCTGCAGTTCTTCGATTTCATCTGCGCCGGTGAGCAAGTCATCGACGTATAAGTCAGTGCGCAAGGTTAATGCTCCTACTGGATATTCCTTGTCGTGTTCATCTGCGATGTGGTACAATGCTCTTATGGCGAGAAATGGTGCTGCAGACATCCCGTAAGTGACTGTGTTTAATTCATATGTCTGAATCTCACTCTCTGCCTCAGATCTTCATTATATTAGTTGGAACCGTCTGTCTTCCTTGTGCATGACAAATTGTCGGTACATCTTCGAGATGTCTCCAGTAAGTGCGTATCTGTTCAGACGGAATACCAAAAATGTAGTTATAAGGTCTTGTTGAATTGTTGGTCCAACAGACAATAGTTCGTTCAATGACAGGTCTGAGCTTGTTTTTGCCGAGCCGTCAAATACGACGCGCAGCTGTGTTGTAAGAGACTCTGGCCTTAAAACACAGTGATGTGGGATGTAGAAGTGAGGTTTATTGGCATCTACATTCTTTGCAAGGGACATATGTCCCAGAGATTCATATTATTTCATGAATTCTACATAAGCGTTCTTGAGTTGATCACGATCAAGTCTACGTTCGAGTGATTTAAATCTTGTCAGTGCACTCCTGTGTGAGCTTCCAATTCCGTTTGGCGTCACTTTGAATGGCAACCTGACCTGTATTCTGCCGTTCTGGCGTGTGGTGACTGTTTGTCGAAAGTGAACTTCAGCGAGCTGTTCTTCCGAGTATTTTGTTGCATTTAGTTTGTAGTCTTCAATTTCCCAAAATCGATTAGTGACGACTGAAGGGTATCCCCATTTTTTGTAAAGTGGCATCGTTGTGGCTGCCTTGCCTTGCAACATCCAAGATTTCCGCCGGCATTGCGGTATTTAACATAATGGGCATGCCGTCACCCAAAGTCATCTTGCCTTCTCGAATGGCATCAAAAAATCCTTGAGTGTTAATAAGAAGGTGAATTTTGATAGGCTGAAAGAATTGAGGATCAGCTAACTCAACATAAGGTGGGAAATTCAAGCATGATATATCATATCTTTATGCAGGCTGGGTCGCAAAAATTTTCTTGATAACTTAAAAGGTTGAAGACCATTCAAAAATCGAAACACGAGATTTTAGTGTTGCAGAGACATTAAAGTTTATAGTTTGCCTGCCATCAAATATGCCGCATACTTCCTGATGTTTGTCCTGCCGTTTCTTCAGTCATAAAGCCTACCTCTTAGCACGAGTCAAGTAGTGCTCGAAGTAAGTGCCATTGGCCACTCGTGTCTCTAACTTGAACAGGAGCAGTCAGAATAATGCCTTGTCTAGCATTACGAGCAAGTAAGGTACTACTGGTCAATTGTGGATGATTCGATGATGTGACCCCGTTGGGAACCGTGGGTGTTGTGTTTGTACTTAATCCGTGTACAAAGTTGTGCAAGTGACTGATGCGCTGATCCACACACTCTGCATCGAGATTTAGACTGGCAGTTGTTTACTCTGTCACCCTTGTACAGGCAGTTAAAGCAAACTCCAGCATTGCGAACTACATCGTTGCGTTGTTGTAGAGACAATTCTATAAATGATTTGCACCGTCCGATATGGTGCCCTTTTAATTGGCAGTGTAAAAATTCTGCTGCCGTGCTTAGAAAGGTTTTTGAGCCCGTTGGCTGCTTGCTCCTTGGAGTCGAGTTGCGCTGTTCTGGTTGAGAAGCCCTTTGTCTTTCCAGAAATTGACAGCGGCGATTGAGGATGTTGCAATAATCCTCCCATCTAGAAAGTTGATCATAACTTTGCTTTTCATCGTATTTTGATTTGGTTTCAGCATCTACCTTAGACACAAGAAGATGAATCAGTACCGAATTCATAATTTCCTCAGCAGATCCGATCGAGAGCAATGATCCCCGTATGTCGGACGCATTGTCTATGAGCCTTTGCAATGCCATGCTTCCGGATGCTTCATTGCAGGAAGAGTAAAAAGACTTGATATACAATCATGAAAAATGAGAACGTCGTTGTCATAGAGCGCATCCAATCGTTCCATAGCCTTTATGTAGTTGTCATCTGTTATCTGGAAGGATTGCACAACCTCTAAGGCAGATCCTGACAGACAACTCAACAGATAATTGAACTTATCTATTGTATGTACGTGAGGGTCGTTGTGCACTAAATTGATGAAAGAACTTTTGAACCGTTTATAGGTTGCATATTTGCCGTCGAAGTAAGCTTTGGCAGTCTGTTGGTGTGGACTGCTCCTGGGCTTGTTGAGTTGTTCAAGTCGTCTGCACATTGTTCATTTGTGGAGCGCCTATTCTGTATATGTGATGTGATGCTAACTTTGGCCGCAATAAATCGTTCCTCCTGATCTGATCGTTCGCTATCCGTGCAACATAAGTTTTCTATTTGTGTCTGAATTTGATTAAGCTGACGGTAGTGGGATTCTAGAATCTGGAGTCTACAAGTCAGCACGCCTGCATCCTCTCGATTTCCACTTGCCCTATCATGAATGTTTTTTATATGTCTTTCAAACAGGGTCCGTTGCATTTGTTGCCGCTTGGTTCGGTTGACTTGTGCCTGTGGAGTTGTCGTCATTGTTGCCAGGCATTCTGTATCATGTATGTAGGTAATCAGCCGTGTAGTTAACTTGATGTAGAGAAAATTCAATGTAGAATCGTTAGGCAAAATCTGAACAGCACAACCAACAACCTTAGAAAACAGATCAACCTTTATTTGCTAAGAACTTACACACCTAATTTATCTTTGCTATTACTGTTCTACTTTGCCACAGCTATGTCTGCTCGATGTGTATGCGTATGTAGTTGCATACGTACTTTAGCTCATGAGTGTACACCCTGTATACCGGAGCGGAGACGAATGTGATGCAAAGTATAGCAAATGATAACCAAAGGGTCAACGTATGTTTGTATTAAGACAACGTACCTATATACATACAAAAGTGTGCGTGTATGTATAAACGGTAACTCTAGCTTTAGCGTATGCCAATTTACTTATGTGTACTTCCGGTTCTTTTCTATCGCCTTTCAGCTATGCAAAGTGCATGGAGAGTTGCAGAAGGGGGGTGTGGTTGCGATATCCACGTGTCAGGCCAGGTTAGAGATGAAGTTTGGGATGCGTCTGTCACAATGGGTCTGTTTGTGCGGAATACCAATCGCCAGTACACCACGTCCAGTCGGTCTTCAGATGAGGCCTCAGAACTCCATACACCAATCTGCGAGCAGCCAATAATTTTATGAAATCTGTGAATCCAACTGATCTAAATTGGAGGACAACTTATCTGCAAACAAGCCACTTTCTCGGCCAGGTAAAGTGAGGTAGTAGGACATTCACTTTCTCCTGTAAAATTGTCGTCTCCAGGTTGGTGCCAAATTGTGAAGGAAAATGTCTTTGTTAATTTTGGGTTCCTGCTGATGTTCGCTCTGTGGCGCTTCAATGCTTAGTGACTAAGTGATATTTTACAAGAGTTGAATGAAGTCAAGAGAGGAGGTAGAATAGTTGAAAGAAAGAACGTAAAGAGAGCAAGATTGGCGTTGTCATCCTAGAGTAAAGTCGTACCATAACAATGTTAAACTTAAAAGTAGTAATCGATAAATATAAATTCAAAGTAACCAGAAATTCAAATTCAAATGGTGTTCTCCCTTAACACTTAGGTTTAGTTGTAGGATTTTATATTTTGTAAGTTTCCTAATAAAAATAAATAATCAAATATCTCTCGCTTTGTGTCCGTGACTAATTGTGAAACGGGAAATAATTCTAATTTGTATAATGGGCTTGCTTAGGCTTGCAAATACAATGATCCGGCAATACGCGAGCGCTTTTGTGTTTTTAATTTTGTGAACGCCAAATGAACAAGAGCAACAAGCATAGATCGCTGAGTTTACTTAGATCGCATTTGAAGCATGGGTGAGCGAGTGCGCTTGTGACGGCTCGTTCCAGGTCTCTGGCCCGGATATATTGCACTCGGTGCACAAATTGTCACACATGGTGCGCACTTGGCTGTGGCTAAGCAAGTGGTAAGATATCTACATACAAAAGTAGACTTGAAGCTTAAGTTTGAGAAAACTGGCCAGGCGATTACGTGGTATACGAATGCAGATTCTGCAGGCGACGCAACAGTTCGCAAGTCCTACTCTGGGTACACCTTCATTTGGAGAGGTTCCGCTTTTTCATGGTCATCCGTTGCGGTAAGCAGCACAGCATATGGCGATGTCAGAGGCCACGAAGGAAGCCATTAACATACGTTAACTAATTAATGAGATGAAATTGGTTATTAGTTTGGTGTCCGTAACCATACATGGCGATAATTTAAGTGCTTTAAGTCTTGTTAAGAATCCAGTCTGCCGTGCCAGAAGTTAGCATATCGATGTAAGATATCGCCATGTACGGATACTATAGTACGGATACTATCCAAGTACTATCCAACAAAGTATATGACATCCGAAATCCTTACAGAGAACTTGTGCAAGACAAATCATATGAAATGTACTGCCTTGCTCGTACTGAAGTAGATTATTTAATAATAAGGACTGAGGAGGATATATTGATATTGACATTGCAACCCTTACCTGTAAACAACACTACATGTTAGCCCTGTGTGGCAACTCTGCACTCCCGTCAGCTTAGCTATATGTTAAATCGAATGAATAAATTAGTCTGTCCCAAATATCCAAATGATGTGGTTATACTTTACTTTTACTCTTCGGCAGATTATATCCACGGACTAGAACAGTCACCCTCCAAGAAGGTATAAGATAATTACCTTCAAAATGGCAGAAAGTTTTTGGTGGGGATCTTTGTTATCGGGGCAGGCCGAGTGATTGGAACATAGAGCCCATAACCATCAAGGACACGAGGAATCCCATAGTTTAGAATACTACACTGTGTTTATTAATAAAATACAGCTTGGCGCGGTCTAATGCTATGGTAAACTCTTTGACGAATGACTGTGCCAGCGATTGATATATGCGTCGATACGTTTAATTGATCTGCTTAAGATATAGTAAATGCATATACATACACGTCTTCTAATCTCACTATGTACATTATGCATACAGAACAATATGGTATATTGGGAAACATTGTTGCTCTGACAAACTTAAATACATAATTATAGTGATTATAGCAACAGTTTTTAAACGAAATGGCGCATATATATAATAAATAAACCCTTAAATTTCATACAAATATTATGGATTTGGTTTTACTATACCTTATATAAACTTTTTGTGGTCGAAGAAGATTCATTCTATGCTTTACAAACATCTGACAATTTAATAATATCGTCTGAAAGGGGATAATAATTCTTTCTAGGATTAGAGATAAAGTTCAATTTATCACATCTCGGATTGTAAACAGAGACCAACTTTTTTCCTTCAGCAAACCTTGCAGTTGTCCCCATCTATCCCGGACATTAGGTGCACAAATTACCCATTGCATTTTTCCACATACTTGCAAGCAATAAAAATTATACAAAATGCTTTATTTTTTGTGTATGTTATATAATTTTTTAATAAAAACGTTTATTATAGATAACTGTTGTTTTATTAAGTTTCTTATAAAATTATATTTGTTGGTATTTTCGATTATGAAAGCAATGTGTCGTCGAGTTCCTCTTCTTTAACTGGCATCTGAACTGCTGCCCTTTTTAAAACTTTTGTTACAACTTCGCTTAACGAGTCCTTGGCTCCAGTTTCTAAGACACCAGACGTTTTTGAATAGGTTGTGTCATCAGTTCTTAGTCTTAAAATTGATATTAAGGCCAATTCTGAATTGGATTTAACATATCCATTTTTCTCTTTTGTACCATTTACCAACATGGGCACCAAATATTTCATAACTTCCAAGTTTATTTCATCAGCAGTAAGATTTTTAGAGAGGTGAGTACAACTCTTGGCTACCAATTGTTTAACATCATTGCTGCAATGATTCATTGCTCGAGCCAGTGCCATTATTACACTGACCGGAAGAACACATTTGTGAATAAGGCTGTGCTCCAAAAGATATGTGGCAGCTCTTATTGCGTTGCATGCAATTGGCGCTTTATCTGATAAAATATTGGCTAAAATATTGGCAGTGATTCTTTCATACAAGCTAGCTGTTAATACTTCTTCAGGACATTCTTTCAATGCTACAAAAAGAACAACGGTGTACCCATGTTTAGTAAATGGGTCTTGGACATTTCCTGCAAGTACACAATTGCTAAAGAAATCGTTAACTTGTGAAGTCGGCATGTACTTCAAAATAGCACCTAAACATCCCCCCACACAATTTCGAGTAACATCTTCTGGATGTCCAATCATGCTAGTGAGGGTAACAAAGGCTTGCTTTTTTATCGGCTCGGACATCTTGTCACCAGAAGACGTAAGAATACTTCGGAGAGCGTGCAACATGGTTTCTCTTACAGCAGAATCATCTGAGTTTTTGATACCAGTATGAATTTCATTGAACAGAGGGTCTGCCCTAGAGTGTATGGCTACTAATTCAGATAAAGCTTTACCAGCTTTCATACGAACGTTTCTGTTTTGATCATGTAGAGCCTTAAGAAATGTAGTTTGAAGTTGTGGTAAGAACTGTTTTAATATAACACCTACTTTATGAAGCAATATAGCTAATGTTTCCAACACTGCTGCTTTAACCCCTGAGTTAAAACGATCACCCAATATCCGAATAAGTGGACCAGTTATATGTACAACAGATGGTTGTAAAGATTGTGCACTTGTTAAAAAAATAACTTCACCCAGACCTTGAGCAGCGTTTTCTTTCTCCTCTGGTAAACCATTCAAAATGGCTTCTCGGAAAACGGGCAATAATGGAGTTATTCCTTTTGGTAAGCAAAAACCTGGTAACTCAGGTTCTTTTAAATCGCTTGCAGCAAATCTGACTGCTTGGCGAACATCCGACACGTGAGCAATTTGTTGAGTCGAATTCAAACCTTTAACGACAGCATTCAGTGCTTCCCAGGATTTTTGTAATATGTCTTTATCGTGATCAGCCATCAATCTTAGTAGGCAACGAAGAAGTTGAGGAATGTATTGTGAATAATCTCCTGGTGAATGAATACAGAATGCAGACAGTAAACTTGCTGAGGACTTTCGCGTACACAAATCGCCCGACTTTGCTGAAACCATTAGAGTATCCATTATTGTTCTAATGCCAACTTCATCGGTTACTGATAAGATTACAGCTTGACAATAGTCGAGCTCTTGGGCCTCGTTAACAGTACCGTGGGATTGAGACAGGGCTTCTAACAACGCAGATAATATTTTGGGCAAGTATTTTGTTAGAGCGTCACCAGCAACCGATACAAGTATAGATAAAGCCTTTGTATTTACGGGTGGAGAGGTCAATTGCGGAACGAGGTAAGGCAATACCACTCTAGATTTGATAGACATCACTTGTCGCAGACCATCCAAGGTATTTTCCGCAACTAAAGGGTCTGGATCAGAGAGTCCTTCTAACATAAAGGGTAGAATATCATCTAGGGCACGAGCGCCTACAGTGCTATGCAAAGATTCAAATGTTTTCGCAGCTGCTTCGCGAACTTCTGGCAATGGATCGGACAGAGCTTTACGCACGGTTGGAACCAAGCTATGCACAAATGAGAGAACCATTTCCTTTGATGTAGAAGCCATTATTTCGGACAATCCAATGCAAACACCTTGCCTTTGGTCAGGATGATCAGAGTCTAGTCCGCTTTCTAAAATTGGTATGATTTCTGGCAGAACTCTTTCACCCAGTTTTCTTACTAAATCTCCCAAAGTACGAGCTGCAACTTGTCTTTTATCATAGCTTGTACTTGCCAAGCAACCCAAGAGCAGCCCAAACAATGTTGGCAGAATCTCACGCAGAGTTCTGGGAGTATTTGTAACCACCACTTTCCACACATGTAACGCGGCTTGGCGTACCATTAAAGATACGTCACTGCGTCCCATATAAAGTCCTGAAAGCACTCTGTTACGGCGTTCATCTCCTAAGAAGCGAATTATGGCTGTATGGGATTGCTCAGTTCCAAAGTTGTCATCCTCGCTGGCTGTTTCCGTAGTCATTTTTCCCGATACTCCAGATATGCGGTACAATAAATCGCCAAGTAATTGAACAGAGCTGTACCTTATGCGCCAGTTATCGTCGAATAAGCCTTTTTCGAGTTCAGGAAGAAGTAGTGCTACTGCTGTTTCTGCATATAAATTTACAATCCGTTGGCCAGCTTTCAAAGCCGTATCACGTACGTATTCACTTTCATCGGCTAAAGCCTTTAGGATGGGGTTAATTATTTGACCGATATATGGGGTAAACTCCTTTGGAAATGCTCCAGGCATATAAATAAACATCATTATGTATCCATCTTTTACATGTGGAGCTATATCAATTCTTTCTGCAGTAGATATTATTTCAGGCATAAGTTTATGCATTTTATCGACTCCAAGCCCTCCAACTACTTCAGAAAGACCTTGTGCAGCGCCGCTTCGATCCACACTACTTGACTCTGAAGTAAGGGTTTGCATTAACCAGGGTAATAAGTCCTCAAATGAAGTCTCGCCCATTCCCTTCACCATAGCACCCAGAGCACGGGCAGATACCGCCCTTACTTCTGGAACTGGATCTAACAAAGATGATTTTAGGCCGGGTATAATACTTGGAAGGTATGGAGCCAAATCCTTTTGATCAGTAAGTGAATACATATTTCCAATTATTTGTGCAGACATTTTTCTCGTTTCTGTGGATCGATCCATAAATGCTCTCTGCACAACTGGCATTATAAGAGCTAATGAGGGAGCGTCTATGAAATGCACAAATTTGGTTTTTAGCAAACTTTGCAGACAGACCGATGTATTATTCGACGGATCCTCTAAGGCCTTAAGCAGTACAGGAACAATTGCCTGAATTTCTGGATTTTTTATAACAGACCCTATTACCTTCAGTGCATCTGCGCCTGCTTCTTGCACTTTTGTATGTGAGTCCCCCAGGACTTCTATTAATTTTGGAACTATACTGGGCAGACAAGACGACAATTGTTTTGGAGCACAAAAAGCCATGGCTCCCAAAAGCTCGACCGACGCTGTTTTCGTCCTCCATGAATCTTCGTCGAGAGCATCCAAAAGTGACGGGAGTACTAGCTTTACACCATGAGCAGATAATTTTCCCATTACCACTTTTGCAGTGTCATCAGCGGCTTGGCGAACGTACTGGGAGGGATCACCAAAACATTGTAATAAATGTGGTAGAACATGTACAATGTACGGCTCAAATAAGCGGCCAAGTGTGGTACATAACACTTCAAATGCAAACAATGCACCTTCCCGCGATCTGTAATTCTTCTTTTCTTGAATGTATGTTGTCAGCTTCGACATGATATCCAACTGTTTCAGTGACAGGATGCCAAGACCTTTTACAATACCTGCAATACCATAAGCAGCACCTCGCCTCTCTCCATATTTATCAGACTTAGCCAGTGAATGCAGTAGTTTTTTAATCATAGCAGGAGCTTCATCTTTGACAGACGGCATAAGATGGGGCAAACAATTGGATACCGCTTCTTGTACTTGTTGTGATGGTGTTGAAAGTGCCGTTAGCAATCGTTTAACGATAGGGTCAATTCGTTTATCATCTTTTTCCAAGTGTCGAGCTAATGAACCCATTAAAATAACGACAGCTTGTCGAATGTTATCGTAACTTTGAGACTTTGGTGCTTTATCAAGGAAATCTTCAAATACCGGTAGCAAGCTCACAATTGTTTCTTTACCGTGAATGTCGACGATCTTCAATGCAGCTGCCAACATTTCTTTGTGCACAATTTCTTCCCGATCCCCAAGTCCTTGGGATACCATGAATTGCATTATATAGTTGATGTCTTGAACTGATAAAAATGGTGCGATTTGGGAGAGAGCAATGGCAACGCCTCTTCGTGGCTTCCATTGATCGGCAGCGGATTCAATTTCACGATCAAATTGATCCAGAACAGGAGGAATCATTGTAAGTTTATCATTATAGATGAACAATAGTTTTTGTATACCATGCTTGATTAAAGAGTTATCATGTGATATTAGCGAAACTAAGGACTCTGCGCATGCTTTCTGGATACACAGTTCTGAATGAGTGATATCACAAATAATATCATCAAACTCTGGCAATGGGAGACAGGCTGCTTCCCAAAGGCTGATGGCCAAGGCTTTATTTTCTGAAGAAACATCAAATTTCGCTATCCAAAGCCTTGCAATTATTTCATTTTGAAGGTCCACATTGCTTTTTAAATGATCAACAATTGCCAAAACCATTATTTTTAAGGCCCGCAACGTCACTTCTCTAACGGAGTCCATATGACTTTGCAATGAATTTAAAAATAATTCAATAATTTGATTATCTGGGGAAGCGTTGTATTTTTCGCCGGAAGAAGATTGTGCGATTTCTAAAATGGCACAGATTGCTTGAACTTGAACTTTTCCATTCTTTTTTATTAGATAAAGCAATATCTCAAACATTCCAAGTCTGGGCAAATATTTGGGATGGTTGCTGTCATCTGGAGAATTGTCTTTGAATTGAGCATGCGCTTCGATAAGTTGAATACCCATTAAAATCAATTCTTCATTTGATTCGATGTTTAAAAACAAAATAGCACGTTTAAGAAATTCAAAAGCATAGGAAAATGATGGAGAATCCAGATGGCTTAAGTCTACAAATATATGTGTTTTCAGATTAGATATAATGACTTCAATACTCTCTTTCAAATTGGGAGTATTCCATTCTTCTTTTAAAATGCATGAAGGTTTTTGAAGTCTTAATGTCGCAATACCAATGTCACGACAAAGAATTGGCTGATTTTCTAAACATTTGTCATGCAAATAATAGTAGAGATCGGTTAGTGCTTCTGCGCCTAAGGGACTTTTAGTTGCTTTTAGAATATCGTCTAATATGGAATGGAAATATAATGAAACATGTTTTTTATTTCCAGAAAATGAAGCCTTGAACAAACGTATTTTATCAATTAGTTTTTCATAAAGCTGTTGTAGGCGCAATTTAATGCGAAGTTCTTTTTCCGTTTGATTTTTGATTAGTTCTTCCTGCTTTTGTGTAAGCTTGATGGTTTTAGATTTTCCCTCTTTTTGCCGTTTTTCATCAATTTCACGGCGCAATTGAATCTCTTCCAACTGTTCTTTATAGCTATACACTTTGTTCTCCCGTTTAACACCAACTGTTGCATACTGTGAGTCAATATGTGGTATAACACTTTTGTCATATAATTCTCCATCTGGTGTCAAGTAGGTTAAGTACTCATCATTCGTTACATGAAGGTTTTCCGGATTGTGTAGATACTCTTTTAATTGAGTAATAATAATGGGGACAATTACACTAGGACTTAGGCGAACCAACGTCGAAATAATATTTTCGTAAGCAGGGGAACTTTTAAAATTAGTTATAAATTCATCAACAATGTCCGTTTGCTTAGCTTTAATAAAAAGTTCAGGGTTTAACTGAAAGTTTTTTTCAATGGTAGATTCCCAAAAAAACGGACTATTAGTTACAATCGCAGGGTGATGGGAAATACTAAGAAACTGCAGCGCTATTTTCATAGATGTCTCATAGGTAATGTTTTGTAAGCAACATATGATTTCCAATGCTTCAACGAAAGCTTGAGCGGGCGTACCAGCTTGGTCGTTACTATTATCTCCTACATATTGTATTTTGGCAGTGTTTATACGTTTATCGAATTCGTCAAGAGCAACTTTGGCAAATTTTACACTTCCGGAAGATTTCATGATTTCCATTACTTGCCTTATTGTGAACTGCCGAACCTTAAGTGAATTACTACTCAAATTATACACTAGTGCTCGATATAACTGATCTACGGGTCCTTTAATTTTATCCATATATAGTTGTAGGAAAATTTTCGCCAATAACGAAATGTGGCACAATGTCTCGGGTGGTGCGGATGCTATAAACTTTTCACTAAAGAAACATTGCTTATTCAAATCAAAAATAGAGCTCCAAAAAGAAAAATACGTTTCTGAAGGATTCTCCAATATTAGTAAAATGCAGGCAATGCAAGCTGCTTCTGAAGCATAGCTAAGTTGCGAAATATTTGGTAGTGCTTTGTTGTAAAGGAACATAAGAGTTGGTACAACATTACTTTGATTATTAATATCTGTGTTTTGAATGGACGACAGTAGCCATTCGAGGTAGCTTTGCCTCACGACTTGGCTGGTGTTCTTGTGTTCTACACCATTTATAAAAATGTTAATAATGACACTGGGTACCTCACTTCGAAACTTCTCAGACCACAGTGCAAACATTTCTAGTGTGCAACAAATTACTTTTTCTTGGGTTTCATTTTCAAGCGCCTTCCAAAACAGGTTAACGGCTTCATCCAAAACAGTGTCGGTGTGGTCGTCGGATATGTTGTTAAAGCTTAAATAGCCTGCACCCTGAAATAAAACAAAAATTAAAGTTTTTATCGAAATAAAGATAAAGCCGGCTTTCAGAATGAGTAGCAAACAAATTTAAATATTTTCTTATTAGGAAGGGAGACTAGGAACTCATTTAAAAGCTTTAGCATAAGGGATTAAGGAATTCGGATTTTTTGTCATTGTAGAGACTCAGGGGACACCAAATCGGCTAGCAAGGCGACTGCTGCGAAGAAGACGAATATATGGTGTCAGAGCCAGAAGAAGAAGCTGAGCCCACATAAATTTTCGGATACCAATTGCAAAGGTAAAAAAAAAACAATCGATATTATTTGATTGCTAAATATATCTTAATATTAGTAGTTGATTTAACCCAATGTGTTCGTACTAGTACGGTTCAAAACCGGTTTGCAGCCCTGACTTAATATTAAGCAATGCCTTGAGCACAAACCAATTATAATTATAATTATACCTATAATGCATGTGCAGTCAAGTTGTAATTATTCATGTTGTGTACTTCACGTAAATTGTGTGAATCGATATGTTGCAGATTTACATCAAACAGCTTTTGAAAGTAAAGTTGTGCAGTAGATATTTTGATGTAAATTTGCAACAAACATGGGTTTGTCCTTAGCTTTTATGAGTACGTGTCGGTATTGTTTTGGGTTTGTCACTTGGGCTTTATGTTCTTCTATGGGCACCACAAGTATACAAGCAACGACACTATTTACTCAGGGAAATGGTCAGCAAAAATGACTAGCGACTTTGCAATTCGGTAGAATTTTTCACAATATGGATAGCTAGGATGAACTCGACTTGTTTGCTGATTACGATGGCGATTTTAATCCAGATGAAGAACACGTTGAAACATTGGTTGAACATTGGCCACTTTGGAGAGATAAAAGGATTAGATGCAAGTACCCAAACTATACAAGTTTCTTTTGAGTAATGTGTGACAAATGTGAAGTAGCATTATGCTTCAACAAAAGAAATAATTGTTCAAAAAATGTTCAGATAAATTCAGATATATTCGCAAAACTAATTTTAACTAAAAAGCTCTGTTAAATATGCTTAAATCATCCCCATGAAGTTGGTTATGCTCAATGAACTAAAATAAGTTTAATTTTCGTTCCAAGCAGATCTGATGCATTTATGCAACATTTCGTTTTCCTTAATTAAAGTGTCAAATGTGAAAAATGGTCAAAACGAACAAGTGAATCTTTTATTTTTAATTTTCTATCAAATAAAAAAGACTGCATCAAAGTTGGAGTAGGTGCTATATAAAGGGTAAACTTTAATTTTTTCATTTACCATTTTTTCAATAACCTTTTGAGAATGTATGTACACTAGGGCTCACATTTTTTGTATGGAAAAATTAAGGTCATACTGGCGCCCCCTGATTCGATAGTTTTTAGTATATATTTATAACAAACAAAAAAAGGTCAAAAAGTTCTGATTTAGTGGACGCGCCGGGGCTGCAAAGTTTTTGATATTACTCATACGCAGTGTTGCCTTTCAACTTTATATATTTTTGTAGTTGGCGTCGAATTCAAACAAAAAAATTTCGTGTTTTCAAAAGGGTGCTCTGATTTTAACTATAGTGTGCCATAGGGGAAGATACCAAATAAAATGATTTATTCTCACTAATTATTAAAAACAGTTGGAGGAATAAACATACTCTTAAGACTTTAAAACACTTCGCGCTGATCACAAAGCATCTCATGTATGGTGATTTGGCCACTAAAAAGCATATCGATGCAAGCCGGCACCTGCTCCATCTGTATTGTTTGAGACCTTTTCGATATCCATTCCCCCAATCCCAAGCGCACACCATCGTATACTCTATATGCAGAAATACTTCCTATTTTCGGATAGAGAGCGACAGCACAAGATGTTTCGTGTGTCCTATGTCTATATAGACCGCACCGATGTTATGAAACCTTAAAAGTGGTTCCGCTCCCTATCTGTGCCTGAGGACTGTGATACAAGCTTCCAGAAAAGCTTCATTGAATTAAGGGAGAGAAAGCTGCGGGACTTGTCGCTTGGGACTCTCTGACATCAGATGGCAACCAACCTGTGGGGAGATTCTTGATTCCTTCTAAACATTAAAACCCACATATACATATTTAATTAGAATCCCTTTATCTTCCTCTCCGCCAAAAGTTGTAGGATCAAAATAAAAAAAAATAACCAAGCAAAGCAACAAAAATAAAACCACCAACAAAAACCAAAAACAAATTAGTTCGAAAAAATATCTTTAATTATACTCTTTTAAAAGTGTTTTTTTTCGACAGTCTGGATACGAATTTCGGTGGTTTTCAATACATTGTAGAACTCATTGCTGCTGATGTTCATTAACTGTGATTTTGCCACTGTAATCTTGCATAGTCTTGACTGCACGTTCAGCAACGTCAGAGCAAGCCCGAGATGATGTGTTGGATTCCTCCAGGAGCTTTTACTGTTATGTCAAGGCAGCCCAACTGACTCGACAAAACCGGGACTTAAAGCGCCCACCAAGAATGCATGAGGTTCCTTGTCCATTTTTGTTTACAATTGGGGAATTTTAATATCAAAATCGAAATTGTTTGCCAGACTTTCAGAAATTGACAGCTCGACCCATGTAGCACAGATCTCATTATTAGAAATTCGATGAAGACTACGGGGCGTATGGGTAATTTTTAATGCAAAAGGAATCTATTAAGGGGTATTAGTAAATTTCAATTTTGACGTTAAAAAAAGCGCCCTAAAGTACACACACACTAGAGACCTGCATGAGAAAGTAAAAAAGTAACATGTTACTACTACTACTACTACTACCGAGTACGATTAGGAATGAGTATGATTAATTTTGTAAAATGTGAGTAAATCATAAACATTTGTAATCATACTCGGAGAGTAGTAACATGTTACTTTCTTTATTTTTCAATATTTTATTCAATCATACTGGCGTTGCTATCAGTATTCTGTTTTTGTAGTTGATTTTTTACGACAAAATTGAGGTTTTGTGATGGTGTTGTGCAGGAAGTTCTCCTAGACTGGGGGTTGTGTGTTTGAGTCCTAGTGCTGACCGACAATATTTTTTTATTTTTTTTATTATCGATTGTGTATGTGAAATTTATAAATTTTGCTAAGCCGAAATAAAAAATTTAAAAAATATTTCCTAGCAGGGATTCGAACTGGCAAATCAAAAACGTAAGGCGACAATCCTAACCACTCAGCCAACACCTATTTTGTGAAACAATAGCTAAATACCAATATAAGGAAACTCATAGCAGCAGAGTTGAAAGCAGCAGCAAAAAGGAGCTTACTACGATTCAATTTTTCAGACGATGACACGAGTATTACTCGGAAAATAATCATGAGTAGTTATCGGAAATAGTCGCAATCATTCAAACGATTACATGATTACAAAAAAATACTCGTGTACTCAAAAATGATTACTTTTTACCTGTAATCATACCAGAATCACGCGTGCAGCTCTCTAACACACACACATACTGGACGCCCCCTTTTATGAATCTATATGACTCGGACTGACAGGGAGTGGTATTCCAGTACTTTCGTAATTAACGACATATCTGCCCCCGGCCCGTTAAAGCCCTGACAGGCCACAGGAAACGTTTGCTGTCTGTCGCCAGTAAAAGTGCCCGTGCAGAATTTGTTGAGACGGCATGCAATATAAACCTTGAGTTGGGACTAGAGTTGGGCGCCGTGTAGTGTTTTTTGTCCTGTCAATAGCACGCACGGCTCAACACGACGTGCATTTGCGTGTCAGCTTTTAGTCAACCCACAAAAAAAACTCGACACTAGCCAAAACTGCTTCACTTTAAAGTATAAAACAAGAAAGAAAGTCGGTCAAGTTTAACGAAATTATACGCTCAGCATAAATTTTGATGCTGCAGTAACAGCTGAAAGCAGCCCTACTAGTGCGCTGCAGCAGCGAACAGTCTTTTGATCATAGCTAGACAACTGTTCATCCGATCTTCACCACTCTTTTGGGGGATCGATAAGTTAGGCTGATTACTAAAAATGTCTAGAAGGAACGAACTATCTATATATAAGCCTGCGGGAGGGGGCATGGCCAAAATTGAAAATTAATTTGATTTGCCTGCAAGCATAAGACGCATATGTCCCATACATGGCAAACCACTATCTCTTACCATCTCTGAGATCTGTACGATTATACGGACAGACAGACGGACATAACTCGGCTGCTGATCAAGAATATATACTTTATAGGGCCAGATGCTTCCTTCTGGAATACAGAGTATAAAAATACTAATTCAATTAAAGAAATGTTTTACAAAATATTAACATTTTCCCTGCATCCACTGCTGGTCACATTAATAGAAAGTCCACTCATTAAAAAAGAAAATGATAAACGAAATTCAGGAGGAGATTTTTCGCAATGACGAGCATTTTGTTTTAATTAAAAACAATAATGCAAAATGCTTAAGCTTAATCTACAAAAGATATGATATATGTCTATTGACATATAATCCCACTATATATAAATGATATTTTTTCACATTATATGAAGTCGTGCGTGACGTGAATATTCGTGTTAGAGTAATAGAACACATAGACGGGCAAATCCCTAGTTGGGACCCACATCGAAGATGACAAGCAATCTAACAACAGGACATCCCCAACTCTTGCAAGTGGAGAACACTGCGGATGGGAGGACCCAGGAGGGTCCAACAGTCAACTTAGTGGAAACCCCGGCAGGATCTCGTCCCAAGTGCCACAGAATGCCACCCCAAGCTGACGCTGATAAACCTCCTTAAAAGTGAGAGCGGCTCAGACGACGCCATCAATGCGTGGTCGTATCTCACCCAAAATACAAGTAAGAGATAAGGAAAGGGCAACCTAAGCCTACCCAGTGCAAAACCGGAATAAGAAGGCAAAGGGTCTGCTCATTGAACTCTGGAAAGTGACCACAGTTCCCACTATTGGAGCACCAACAAACCCCCAAGTCATCAGCGAAGTGTCGAGCAACTCAAAACTAAGGGCAAGACAACCCAGCGCACAGTGTAATATTTTGCCAATCTGGGACGCCAAAAATTAAAAAAAAAATTAAAAAGTGCTTCATTTGCAAAAATGTTTTTGTATATGATAGAAAAACATCCAATTGATATAGAAATAAACAAATATCAGAATGAAATTATCATCAACAGCAACAAAACGGTCATTAAACAGGCCTTATTGGAACGCCAAATTACATTTGACAACCGGCAGCCAGTCACACAATTAAAGTAATTAAAATTATGTCGTAAGTGTTTTGTTTCCCAAGAGTGTTAATTTTACCAAATATTGAATAGTTTGACTGTACAATTTTCAAAACCGGGGTTTAATATTTGAACATTTTATAAATATTTTTTATCAACAGCTAAAGAGTAAGAAAATTAGCAAAACTCTTATTGCTTTAATGGACTATAACTTCTATATTCTATCGCGATGATTCATAGGGGATAAGCGGGTGAACTTCCAGAACATGCTATAACAAGAAAAAACTGTGTTTTTTCCAATCTCTGAGGTAATCATGTATATGTGCTCCAATCTTATTCACACGTAATCGAAAGGAGCTCGATAATTAGTGGTATTTTACTGTTAAACGGTCGCACTGGAGTTAGCCGTCTTCCTATTGTAATCAGCTCACTGCTTCGCTAGCTGGCATCATCCAGATCAGTAAATTTATTAGGCCTCTCCCTGTAATTTCTTGCATTATTTATTCGATGCTCTGCCTCTTCGAATTTCATTTCCATTGAAAAATTCAATTGAAAAATTTGTTTATTCGCAAACATTTTGTGTTGCTGCAAATAATTAAATAAACAAAGCAAATGTGCGGCCAGCTGTTTGTATATCGATAAGAAATATCGATAGTTTCATGGGGGCTGAGCTCGTCGTCAAATTTGACCTGTGGATGAGCAGTGTTTAAGTTTATTCCTCCACGCCACATACATCATGAGACACTCAAATTCGGTTAAACTGCCTGTCAAGTTGACCAACCGAACTTTGAGAAATCGGGCCATAGGCAATCAATCCAACTCTTAATAGCTACAGAGAAGCTGAAGCAATAGAAACGGTTAAGATGGCTCTCAAAAACAATTTCAAGGATGCGGTGGCCAAAGAGTGGAATCAGCCCGATGATTCAGAGGCCGCGGAAGCCCTGGCTGCCCAAGCAGACCTGCCTGGAAGCCTGCAACGTCAAAAGCTTACGCAGCTCGTTCGCGAAAACTCAGGTGGCCATCGTCACCACTCCAACAAGCCACGCTAGACGGTCAACGGTCATAATCGGCTAGACACACTGTCGTACAAAGCAGCATGAGGGAATTAAAAGATGCTACAGGTGTTTTGAGACGGGGCACACAGCAGCTGGCTGTAGGAACCCTGTGGATCGCACAAATTGTCGAGACCTTTCGTTTAAGAGGTGTTTGGCAATAGTTTTGGGATTTACCGGATTTTCGACTATCCGGTATTTGCATTATTTTTAAGATATATGTGAATTGACGCCTCAGAGAGTGTGTGAATAGTGTTGGAAGCCCAGTTTCCATGCTTAAAAAAGTTTGTACCTGCAGCTGGGTTTTACATCCGTCTTGAGTAGCAAGCTTTTCCAGGTCGAGTTTATCGCCATTTTAGCATCCCTTAGTTTACCATTTGCATGTGTGGTAAACGTCATGTTCTGGGTTAACATGACGCCCAAGTGTTTATGGGACGTTCTAATTCGATTCCATTTAGAGTCCATGATGCCCTTAATAACGCCACCAGCTCGAATTTATAATACATCATCGATAAAGAGAGAGAACAGGAGCGGGCAGAGGATGCAGCCCTGTTTGACACCTGTATTGGTTCAAACCCTCTGATATTTTACTACCACCCTAGACCGAAGTAACGTTATCTGCATACCAGAGTTGTATGAACTTCAGTACCTTTGTAGACATTCCCAAATTACTCAGTTAAAAAAAAGACTTACTCGACATACTGTGTCAAAGGCAGCTTTAAAATCGATGAAAGTAATGTACAGTTTTCTTCCCATTTGAAGGTGTGATCTAACGGGTGTTAACTAAAAATCTGGACTTAGTTTATTCAAACCAAAAAGTCATTTTTTCTTGAACGATAATAAAGGAACTCTGTTGTTTTGCTTAAATACTATCTTGTTTCTTATATCTAATCAATGAACTTGGTCATATGGTCGGTCCAATATCCGCCACGCGTCGCAGTTTTGTGACAACACCTGCACAAGCACGTTGTACACCATTTGTGACAATTTCTTTAGGGCATATTTTGATCCGGGTGGTCAGTTGCTTGATATTTTTAGCTCTCCATCCACTTTTGTACACCAAACCTTTAAGTTCTTCGAAGAAATCCTCAATTGGGCGACACTGTGGTAAGTTAATGGGGCTACGCTCTTTCGGGACATAAGGAACATTTTTATACTCTGTACCGCAGGTACATAGAGTATTATAAGTTTGTGCAAAAGTATGTAACATCCAGAAGGAAGCATCTCCGACCCCATAAAGTATATATATTCTTGATCAGCATCAACAGCCGAGTCGATATAGCCATGTCCGTCTGTCTGTCCGTATGAACGCACAGATCTCAGAGATGGTAAGAGATAGAGGCTTGACATGTATGGGACATATGCTTCTTATGTCTGCAGGCAGATCAAGTTTATTTTCAATTTTGGCCACGCCCCCTGCCGCCCCCGCAATTTAGAAAAAACTTCATATCTCCTACAGTTTTAAAGATAGGTGGGTTGTTCCTTCTAGATATATAATATTTAGTAATAAGGTTAACTTATCGATCGAATGGTGAAGATTGGATGAACGGTTTTCGAGTTATGATCAAAAGACTGTTCGCTGCAGCAGCGCAGAAGCAGAGCTGCTTTCAGCTACTACTGCAGCATCAAAATTTATGCTGAGCGTAGAATTTCGTTGGTACAGAGTATGCTATAGTCGGGCTTGACCGACTTTCTTTCTTGTTGTTATTCAGAAACTCTAGGGTCTTCTTTGCATAATGTGATGAAGCCTTGTCTGGCCAAAACACATAATTGTCATCTCTAAAGTATTTCTGAACGTATGGAAGCAATATTTTCTTAAGACATTGATTCTGGTATATTTCTTGATTGATTGCAAGTCCACTTGGCTTGAAGTATGGTTTAAAATTGCCCCTCTCAGACACAGCAATGTAAAGCATAACTTTTTGCTCGAATTTTTGGTATACCTGAATTTGACATCAGGAGATACCTTTGAAGTATCATTAGTATAAAATATGTAATTTCCAGGCATTTGTAGAGCACTTAGTGTGAAATAACTTTAGTCATCCAAAATTAAAGATTTTTTGTTGTAATTTCTACACATCCACCGGCATTGCGATTTGACTAACTGAATTTGCTCATCGGAGTACTCAGATCATCTCTGCTTCTTTCTAGCTTCAATGCCAATCTTTTTTAACAATTTGCAGATGTGTGGCTGTGAGCAAGCAAATTTTTTTAACGGCTTGCCTTTGACTTCTGCCATCCTTGTCGTTAAAAGTCCTTTTCAGCACCTTCAGGTTCTCTCTGGTCATGATTGTAACTTTTTTGCCGGAACTAGATTTCCATTATATTCTAAATGTATTCAGAATAGAATAAATTGTGCTTTTTGGTACTCCTCGAAGCCATTCTTCCAAGTACAGTTACAGATAAATGGATGTGAGTTTTACTGTAAAAAGATGACGCAATAAGCGACTTAATTACGATATATATATACTGCGTAAGTCAAAGCGTATGGAAACAGTGACCAAATCAATTTAGTCCAGATTTTTAGTTATCACCTGTTTAGAATCTAAACATAGTCCACGATCCCATGACTCATACGGAGCGATAGATGCATGTGCATAACTATAAACAAGTCAATGTTTATGGTTAAGCAACAAATATTAATAGGCACTTGGTCAGGATGTATCCTACCCCACGCGTACCCTTTGAGATGCACAGGCGACGTACCACCTCCCACCACGCCGACACATATGTGTGCATATGTTAATTATCAATACATATAAACATACACATAAACCGCCACATAAACATACACATGCTTCGTCTTACAAACGAAGCAATAGATAAAATAATAAAAGAAGGATCGCTCGCAAGAGCTATTCAGTACAAATATAAAATTACAAGCGTGCTCATTTAAAGTGTATAATTCTATACATTATCCGTTAGCAATTGAGGATAAAATAAATATGCTGTGTGTTGTTACTCTACCTTTCCTAAAACCACATTGAATTTAGCTGAGAATGTTTTCACGTTCAACCCAACACGAAATTCTCCGATGAAGCGCTCCAGAAAGAATTTTCATAACGATGCCCCTATAATTTGCTGGATCCGATTTCAATCCTTTTTTGAAGATAGGGAAAATTAAGCTTGTTTTAAAAGCCACAGGAATTTCACCTGTGCTGAAAATATAATTATATGCATGCGTTAATGGCTCAACGAAGTTTAATTTTATGAAATTCAGTAGAAATTCTATCTTCCGCAGGCGCTTTGTTTTTCTTTAAGCTGGCTATTGAGCTATGGATCTCTTGGACTGTCAAGGGCTCCAACTCATTTGTACAAATAAAAAGCATCGCAAAACTTATCTGATGGTCTGCCTCTCGCGCGTTAAGGAGATTTTTAAAATGGTTTGCCATGATTGTCGCATCTACTTCGATTCTGTTATTATTTTCGGAACCATTTATACTTTTAACCAAAGCCCAAAAATTCTTGCTATCCTGTAAACAACTGAAACAAAACAACAAAAATAATATTAACCATAGAAATTTGGTGGGCCCCTAATCCGACACTGGGTCCCAACGATCCTGTATCTCGCGACGAACGGCGAAGCAAGGTGTAGTAAGACTTTTTGTTTGGTATCTAGGGAACTCTCAAATAAAATAAAACAAAACTCAACAAAATAATAGAAGCGAATTCTCCGACTGTCGACATATAGTCATAGTCGAGTACTATTTAAAACCTTTAGCAAATAGATGTTTGTTTTTTTTTGGAATTTTCGCAATTTGATGTGCATTTTTTGTAAATTTTGTAACTTTTTAGAGCATGTGTATAATTGGTTTTAAATAAATTTATTATTTATTATTATTACAACTGAGTTCCACTTCCAAATTGTGATAGTATTCAGCTTTTTTACGCTTGCATAGAGCTTTATAACTATTGACAGCGACTCTGTATTTGGCTCCCGTGTTAATGCTATGGTTTCTTTTCAGATTCTGTAAGTGGACAAAGGATGATTTTTCAATATTCCTCGCACTTGGCGTCATACCATGGTTCTCTATAGGCCGTGTTCCAAGCTTTGGGTTGTATTGATTCAGCAGCACGTTTAACTGTTCCTCAGACTATTTTCCAGCTCTCTCCTGTAACTATGCGCACGTTTTTGGCTCCACCCGAGTTTGGGTAATAATTGAAATTGCGCCTAATCGCATGATACCGAATATTCAATTTTCAGTCATTGGCATATGGTCAGAGAATATTTGTTCTCCTATGCACAAATCTTTTCTAATTGTATGCCAATATCCTTGGATTAAGCAGTACTCCATCGTGGAAATTCGCTTTCCAAATCAATTTCTGTTCGTCCGTTTAAAACCGTTAGCTGTAATGTCTCACACATCTTAAAAGTTTTTTTCCTTTACGATCGGGTGTTACATCTTTTGCTTTGCGTGGATAACTGGAAATGCCATCAGCAATAGCCCGAGAATAAGTTAGAACCTGTTACTGGCCAATTCTTGCGTAGCAATCACCAATAACAACGATCCGAAAACTCTACCCGGCAAAAGATCGAATCGTTCAAACGCACATCGGAATGGGCTTACTCACATCAAAATGAGACATGCTGGACAGAAGTGCAAGACGAGCACGAGTCAAACGATGCAGCTTCAGTCATGGCCAAAATGCTGGCACGGCAAAATTTCAACGGCAAGCACCTGGAGTTTGATGGTACATCAGCATTAAACTGGCGACACTTTATCAACGAATTTAATTCTACAAGCAAGCAATGTGGATTTTCCAATAAGGAAAATGTTCAACGTCTCTGAAATTCGCTAAAGGGAGCGGCAAGGGAAAAAGTTTCACTCTTGCTGATCTCGGCAATGGACCCAAACAAAATTATATCCATCTTAGACAAGGCTTATGGCGGCCCTGAGAACGTAGCGTTGGAGTTGATGTCCAGAGCGTGTAAAATAAAAGCTGTTTAACAACTTTCCGACTTCGAGGATTTCAACAACAGTGTCCAAAATATCAACTCAGCATTGGAATACACTGATAGTCAGCTTATCGAAACACAGAGACTTGCTAGCCAGGACAATCGACAAGTTGGCCAAAATTATCTACAAGAATGGGGTGCCTTCCTAAGAGAGGAAAAGGTGCGCGCTTCCTGTTGCACTTTCAACAAGATAGTTGAATGGTCACAAAAACAGGCGGATCTAATCCAAGATGTGTCATTCGTCATGAAAATAACGGCAATCAACAGCCAGTCGTCGTCCATTGGGGGTCAACCAACCTTAAACGATCAGCAGTTTCCAGAAGAGGCGATAAACCAACCAAAGCCTAAGAACAAAGCACCGCGCTTAAATTGCAGCGAGGAGAAGCATGCTCTAAGCAAGTGCAACATATTTGTTAAAGCGAATGTCAAAAAAGATGGGATTTAGCAAAACCGCCATAAAGCATGCTATTGCTGCTTGAAGTTGCACAAAGGACAATGCACAGAATGAGTTTCGTGCAAAATTGACAACTGTGAGAAATTCCATAATAAGCAACTTCACAAAGCCCCACAAAATCAGTAGAAGTCAAAGCATTTCTTGATGAAGGTAGCACATGTACAATCATGGATATAAGCTTTCCGCGAGAAGTGGGAATACGAGGCAACGTCAAACCCTTTAGTGTCCGGTGAACGGGTGACGTCCACAGATATGAAGCGGAAGCGGAATCGGCAGATATAAGCCACAGTGCCAAAATCGGTACAAAACATTAGTTGAACGATGTATGGCTGATAAAGGCTCTAAAGCTACCATTGCAGCAATTTAATTACAGTGAGCTAGAAGAGCTAGTTCCAAAAAATCCGAAGATCTCAATACACTACAAGATAAGCAGCCAATGCTATTGATTGGGCAAAGCCACTCCAATTTCATCACGACACGAGCTATCATCAATACAGACGGTAACCGGCCAATGTTTTCCACAAACCAAGTTGGGTTGGGTGGCACATGGATCAGTTCAAACTGAATCGCATGCAGCCCATTTCACCTGTTGGCAAGTGGGCTACGGAGAAATACAGCAAATCATCCAAAAACAGTTCATCATTGAGAACTCTGGAGTGTGCGCTGTAAAAATTGACAAAACACAGTCAGTGGAAGACCAGCTGGCAATTCGAAAGGTTGATGACTCCATCAATCCAACAAAAAGGGAGCCGTTATATCGTTAATCTACCTTGGAAATTAGATGACGTCAAACTTCCAGACCAATGGCTATGCAACGGCTCAAAATGCCTTGAGCGAAAACTCTTACGGAACGGAGAAACAGCACAGGCATATGAAAACGAAATCCAAAAACTCTTACAAAAAGGCTTCGCAATTCAACTGGAAAACAAGGACGTTCTAAAATCACAAAAATTATGTTACTTGCCGCATTTCGCCGTAATAAATCCATTAAGCCCGGAAAGGTTAGCTTGGTATTCGATGCTGCCGCAGAGTGCAACGGCACATCACTAAACTAAAATCTGCTTACTGGGCCAGACTGTTTAACATACATTGTTGGAATTCTGATTCGATTCCGGTTACATTCGGGGGCAGTGGTCGCCGATATTTGGGAAATATGTATATATTTAACCAGGTCCGCATAGCAGACAGCGATACGGCGGCACAGTGCTTCCTATGGAAGAAGCTTGACCAAAAAAAAGAGCGTACTATTTACCAAATGAAAGCCATGTTGTTTGGAACCACCTCATCGCCATTTTTAGCGCAAACTACAATACGAGCAAATACAAAAATGAGCACCCAGATGAGGTAAAGTCTATTCTGTAAAATCATTATGTTGATGATTACCTGGACTCCAAACCCAACGCTGCAGAAATAATCAACATGATCAAAACAAAATAAAAATACACTCAAATGCAGGATTTGAATTGCGTCAATATAAAGGGTGATTTTTTAAGAGCTATAGGAAAGATTTCCAAAAATAAACACATCAAATTCAGAAAAATGCATGAAATCTTTATTTGAATCGATAGTACGGTCCATATAATTTAATGTTTGAAGATTATTTCATGCAAATGTTGACCGTGACTGCGCCTCAAATGGTCCATTCGCTTAGTCTAATTTTGGCACACTCTTTCCAACATTTCGGACGGAGTCTCACGAATAAATGCTTCAATGTTGTCTTGCAATACGTCAATTGAAGCGGGCTTGTCTGTATAGACATAAGCTTTAACATAGCCCCACAAAAAATAGTCTAAAGGCGTTAAATCGCACGATCTAGGCGGCCAATTGACCGGTCCCGAACGTGAAATAAAATGTTCACCGAACTCGCCTCTCATTAAGTCCATTATTGCGCGTGCTGCGTGGCATGTGGCACCGTCTTGTTGAAACCACATGTCATGCAAGTCACGCTCTTGCATTTTGGGCAAAAGAAAGTTGGATATCATCCCACGGTAGCGCTCACCATTCACAGTTACGCCACGATTCGCATCATTTTTGAAGAAGTACGGTAGAATGATGCCAGCAGCCCATAAACCGCACCAAACTGTAACTTTTTCTGGATGCATTGGTAGCTCTTGCAATGCTTCTGTCTGATATTCACTCCGAAATTGAGTCACAATAGCCCGAATAGCCGCTTCAGTGGGTCGATTAAACTGACCATAAAATGGAAGATGCGCGCGATGAACTTTCTTAACAAAGCACGCATTTTGATAATAAAATTCAATAATTTGCAAGCGTTGTTCGTTTGTAAGACGATTGATGGTTAAATTATATACCAAACTGAAGATGTTTGACAGTGAAACAAAACACGAAACGTGCGTGAGCTGTTTAAACCAGTGTTGCCACAAAAAAAGATAATAGCTAAAATATCACCCTTTATATCAACAGCGACGAGGTGATGCTAAGTATCCCGCAAAATCTGAGAGATACCACAGCAGTGGCTAATATCGGCGATAAGACAGAAGTACAACAAAAAGTCTTGGGAATGTTATGGGACGCAAATGGCGACTTCTTAACATACTCGACAAAAACGATGCACAAACTTTCAAATGAAACATTGAACGGCAACCTCCCGCCTACAAAGAGGAAAATATTGTCAGCAGTCCATTCATTATATGATCCTTTGGGTCTTATTACACCAATAACAATTAAAGGACGGATTCTTATGCGAGACGTATGGCAGACGCGCATAGGCTGCGACGACACAATCAAAGGCGACTTATTTGACAAATGGCAAAATTGGCTAATGGTTTTTGAAGTCAATTAAAGGTACTAAGATTCCAAGATGCTACAGTCTTGGCCTAACAAAAGCGGATCGTGTCGAAATTCACGTTTTCAACGATGCAAGCAGTGAGGCCTATTCGTCAGCAGTATATTTACGATGTTGCTAACAATCAAACAGAAATTGTGAATATGACGTAGCACTGATTGCATCAAAAGCTAGAGTCGCACCCATGAAGCATGCGACCTATCCAAAGCTGGAAGCTATGGCTGCCGTATTGGGGTGTCGTCTAGCGGAAATGGTTCAACATGAATCCCGAATTCAACCAGATGAGCGATATTTCTATACCGATTCACGAACGGTGCTCAATTGGATTAAAAGCGACAAGCGAATGGAAGTATTCTTTGCTAATCGAATTGGAGAAATATGTGAAAAATCGGAAAGATCAGAATGGCACTGGTTATCAACAAATGAAAGCATTGCAGACATCATAACTCGTGACAACATCGCGTCACACAAGCTACAAAAATGGCTAACTGGTCCAGAATTTCTACAAAAACCAGAAACTGATTGGAATCTACAGCATCTGGCTGTAGAAGAGGACGAACAAACTGAGATTGTAATGGCAGTTCAAAAAGCAGATCCTCCAATAACCATATTGCTGCAAAGAATCTCCACACTCAACAAACTGATTCGCAGCACGGCATGGATAAATCGATTTATCAACAATTCATCAAAACACTCCTCAAGCAACACTCCAGCAACAATCATTCTCAGATGACTTGGAAAAACTGAAAACTGGAAAACTATCTTCAAAACTTCGGCTCACAAAATATTGTATCTATCTAGATACTGAGAACACGCTGTGTGCATGACGTGCAAAATTTTCTCGCTTCGAAGCAAATCCAACAACAACGCCAGGCAGGTGCGATCACAAGCTAAGCATAAAAATGCTACGTCATGCACAAGCTGTCTGCATGACTTGCAAAATATTTTATTGTTGTTGGACTGCTCCCAAAATCAAATTTCGTGCGCACCGCTGCTTTAAACACGTCCATTACGTGTTCCGGGTAGTACACGTACGTTCGAACCAATATTCGGACACGAATACACGAACAGTAATTCACGTGTACACTTACGTTCGAACTGAAACACGAACCACGTTCGTATACACGTGTCACGTGTACACGTGTAACTAAATACACGTCTGAAATGTCGAGCCCTATTTCTGTGACGGAGAACATGCCTGCCTCTATAGCTTTTTGCCTGAAGATTTGCCAGCCTGATATTATAATCAAGCTCCAAATTGCACTTATCGCCACATATCGATTTCAGGTCAGGTGCTGCTTGGTCAGTTCCACAAGTTAAAATACGCGATTTGTTGTAGTGAAACCATTTTCCATATATTCCCATTCTGTCATTGCGCATTAAAACCCTCTTTTGCTTTTTGAAGGTTAAAAGATCCCTACGAATCGCCAGTAGGACTTGTTTGTTTTGTCTACGTTCGGCATTCAGCTCCTGTTCTATATATATCTGTAGGTGGTATACCAGCAGCAAGACGATTCATCTTCCAACAGTCCAAGCCATTTATCATCGCACTCTTTCTCTGATTTTAACTTTAATACGTCTCGCTGACGCTGATTTTTAGCGGTCAGTTCCTTCAGTGGTGAACTCCTGTACAGTTCCTTGTATTTCATCCATTTTCTCGGCTATACGTTGTACGTCCCCTTTTGTTGCCATTTTTCCTCTATTATGGACATTTTTGCGTTGAATTTTGCAGCCGATTGCTGTATGGCCTCTATTATGTCCATCAATGACGGAACTGTTGTCTGAACTGAGTTGTCCGAGCGGTTACGTTTCTCTTGCTGCAAGTCAATTGTTTTTTGCCGATCGTAGCAATTTTATTTTATTATAAAACAAGCAAAGTTCAAAACGGCAATAAGACTTCGCCTATAAGCATGCGCTGTCAGGGGTTTGTGCTGGACGCTGCCTGACACTAGGCGGTTGTTGTTCACGTTTACTCCCCTGCAATTGCCCCCTCGCATCTGATTGATTCCCATAAATGGGGTCCAATGGGGTTGAATGTGTTGCTTTTTGGGTGCTTCGCTTGGCAATGCTGACTTAGGCTGCCGCCAGACAGGTGTTGGCCCAGGTTGCGATGTGCCGACAGTATCCGTATCGTGTATACGTCTACTTCACACAAAAAACAATTTTTTTAAATTTTGCGGGAGCACACACAGTGCACAGCTTCTTCCTTGCATGGTTGCCAGGAGTCACTTAAATATCATAATGTAAATATATAATTTATCAGCAAAATCAGCCGAGTCGATATAGCCCTTCTGAATGAACACTTTGATATTATTGCCCTCGCAATAAACAATTATGAATAGCTCCCACCATATTGAAGATATGGATCATTAACTAATATGGATTTTGTTATATATTTGAATGTTATCCTCTCTATGGCAGTATCCGTTACACAACACTCCTTACTCATCTCTATTATACAGCACTAACACACATACATGTACTCATCTCTATTATACAGCACTAACACACATACATGTACTCATCTCTATTATACAGCACTAACACACATACATGTACAACATCTCTTGCAGCATACAGATAAATAAACCAGTCGTAATCAAGCACACAACAAGATCACTTCTTTCGGTCCACAAACACAAACACAACATAACTGGCGACGAGAATAAAAAAGCCACAAAAATAAACTTTTTTGTGTAGTTCGTGTCGGTAGTCTATCAAATTAAAAATCGAACGAATAAACGCTACTTGAGATAGCAATAATTAGCAGCAAATTATCATTTTGTGTAAAAGTACAGTTCAAAGATGGTGAACGCAGAAATGCAAGCTTTGTTGGCTCAACAAAATCAATTCGCGGAGCAAATGTTGCAGCAACAACAACAGTGGATGGAAAGAATAATTACATTAAACAGTGCTGGAAGTTCACGCCACTCGGGTGAATTGTCCATATGTCCGCCGTTTTCAAGTTTCAATAAAGAAAATCAAAATTGGGAAACGTATTTTGAGCAACTGTCTCAGCATTTCAACGCATACTCAGTGGTCTCAGCAGACAAGCAAAAAGCCTATTTTTTGTCGTGGATAGGTACAGATGTGTTTGAATTGTTAAAGAACTTATTTGGCAGTGAAAACCTAAATGAACAAACATACATACAGCTAACGGGAAAGTTAACGGAACATTTCCAGACAAAACGCCATATTGTCGCCGCTCGGTACGAGTTTTTTAAACGAGAGATGCGGGACTCACAAACACACAAGGAATGGGTAGCCGATCTTCGTGGAATCGCGCGCGAGTGTCAGTTTGTATGTAAAGCCGAAGGTTGTTCAGTGAATTTCGTGAACGAGATGATTCGCGATCAAATAATTGTGCACACGCCAGTCGAAGCTGTTCGCACAGCCGCGCTACAAAAGCTGCAGCCGACACTTGAAGACGTTCTCTCTATTGCCGAAACGTATGAGGCAACAACAAAAACAGTAGCAGTAATAAAAGAGAGCAGCGAGAAGCACTCGTTTGAAATGAACGCAGTGTATACACACAAACAACAAAAGCAAAAGAGACATGGAGTTGATCGCAAAGCAGACAAGAACGCGCTAAAATCTTGCTCTGGCTGCGGTCATTCCCATAATCGTGAAAAGTGCAAGTTTCGGGAAGCTATTTGTCATAAATGTGCAAAGAAAGGCCACATTGCTATAGTTTGCATGTCAAAGCAAACATACACAAGAAATGAAAATAGTGATCAAACGAAAAAGAAAAACTCCGAAACAGTTCAAACAGTGCACAGTGTCTCAGGTCTTGTGAAAATCGAACAAAATAAAAACGTTATTGACATGGAAATTTTAAACAAAATCGTTCCATTCGAAATGGATTCCGGTGCAACTGTGTCAGTGATTAACCTTGAAACGTACAAGAAACTAAACAGTCCAAAGCTAAAAAAATGTGATCGAGTTCTACATGCATTTGGCCAAAAACCAATCTCTGTGTTGGGTGAGCTGCACACTGTGGCCAAGTGTGGCAAAAAAGTGGAAAATGTAGTGTTAATCGTGGCAAACGTTGAGAACTCAAATAATTTATTGGGGTTGGATTTGTTTAAATCGTTTCAATTCGAAATTCGCCAAATTTCGAATGTGAGTGAAGCGCATGGCTCTCAAATGACTGCTCTATGTGACAAGTACAAGGAAGTATTCGAGCCAGCTATCGGAGTAATAAAAAACTTTAAGGCAAGTGTCTATTTAAAGCCAAATTCCACTCCGAAATTCTACAAAAGCAGACAAATACCGTTCGCACAACTGCAAAAGTTCAAAGACGAAGCACAACGTCTCACACAAGCAGGTATTTGGTCACCAATCAAATTTAGCAATTGGGCATCGCCAATTGTACTCGCACCTAAGCCAGGTGGAGCAATCAGAATCTGTGGAGATTTCAAGCAGGGTGTCAATTCACAACTTGACATTGAGCAATACCCTTTGCCTACACGTGAATCGCTTTTTCATGCAATCCGGCATGGAAAATATTTCAGTAAAATCGACTTGAAAGACGCTTATCTACAAATGGAGTTAGATGAAGCTTCAAAAGTAATTATGGTCGTCAGCACGCCGTTGGGTCTCTTCCAGTACCAACGTTTACCCTATGGAATAGCTAGCGCTCCAGCTATATTCCAACGCCATCTTGAGCAACTTCTACAGGGCATAGAAGGTTGTGGCAATTATCTGGACGACATAATTATCTCATCAACAATCGAGGAACATTTCGCTCGAGTCGAACAAGTAATACAAATTCTCCAGGAGAATGGTATAAAATGCAAAAAAGAAAAATGTTTCTTTTTAAAAGAGGAAATCGAATATTTAGGGAGAAGAATCAGTGCTAAAAGCATTTTACCTGATACCTCGGGCTTACAAGCTGTCAAAGAATTAAAACCGCCCACTAATCTACAGCAGCTAGATGCGTTCATGGGAAAAGTGAACTATTATTGCAATTTCATTCCTAACTACTCACAGTTAGCTTCTCCGCTAAATCAGCTTCGCAGGAAGAATACACCGTTCAAGTTTGGGTCACAGCAGCAGCACGCTTTCACAGCATTGAAATCGCATATCCTCAATGCAACTCAACTTTCGCATTTTAGCGAGGATCTTCCACTCGTACTAGCCACTGATGCCTCTTCGTTCGGCATTGGTGCGGTCCTGTCACAAATTCAGGCAGATGGCAAGGAAAGGACCATAGCTTTTGCATCCAAAACATTGGACAAACATCAGGTTCGCTATAGCCAAATCGAAAAGGAAGGACTCTCAATCGTTTTCATTTCATTTTCATATCATTTTGTATCAACTGGTTGGCCTGACATACATCACGATCCTGAAATACTGCCTTATTTCAATCGCAGATTTGCCTTAACAGTCAACAGTAATTTGCTTTGTCTACAAACAGACTCAAATCGCATCATTATTCCTCGCACACTGCGGCAGGATATCCTTAAACTTCTTCATGCTGGTCATTGGGGCATCGTAAGGATGAAACAACTAGCACGTCAACACGTATGGTGGCCAGGTATCGATGAAGATATCTCCAAGCTAGCAAAAAGTTGCAGCATATGTAAAGTCAATAACCCGTCTCCATCAAAAGAGTATCAAAGTTGGCCATCGACAACATCCGCCTGGGAGAGGATACATATTGATTTCGCCGGTCCTATATTTGATTCTATGTGGTTAATATGCGTGGACGCATACTCTCAGTTCCCGTTGGTTACTCAAATGTCTTCAATAACAACAACGAACACTATAGCCGCATTAACAGCCATATTCGCAATTGAGGGTTACCCAAAAACTCTAGTTAGCGATAACGGACCTCAGCTCACAGCAGATTCTTTCAAAGAGTTCTGTAAACAGCATGACATAAACCATGTCACCACCGCCCCGTTTCACCCAGCATCAAATGGTCTAGCAGAACGTTTTGTTCAATCGTTCAAAACATCAGTCAAGAAAAACATCAAAGACGGTTATCCAGCCAAGACAGCCGTTACGAAGTATCTCGCTTCGTATCGTTTCACACCAAACGCAGAAGGTAAAACACCTGCAGAACTGATCCATGGTCGACCCGTACGCACTATCATGAGTCAGCTCTTCGAGAAGCCAATCGAATACAAGCCGCAGCAAACGAAGTTTGCTCCAAACCAAAAAGTATTCGCCCGAAATTAGGCAAGGGGAGAAAAGTGGATCAAAGCCGTCATAGATCGGTCCATCGGCCGAATGTTGTTCGTCGTTCGTACATCAACAGGATTTATAAAACGCCACATAAATCAATTGAAGCCAAGATCAGAATCAACTGAAAATGCCAGCATCACAAAAGACGAACTCACACAATTTTGGTGGACCCCCGACTCTCAAAGTCTGCCCACGACCCCACAATCGACAAGCCAAGAAGAAGAACAATCAAATCCACAGCAGTCTACACCAATGATTGCTGAATCCAACGAAAATTCTTCAGAGGATCAACAAGATGTCTGGAATCAGCCTCGCCAACGCCGTTCGGGCATTCCCATTAGATGCAGTACTCGATCTCGTCAAGAAGTCAATCGTTATTCGCCCCCTGATTTCAGAAAACGTAAAACTACTAACAGATTGTAATTTCAGGGAGGAGATGTGTTATATATTTGAATGTTATCCTCTCTATGGCAGTATCCGTTACACAACACTCCTTACTCATCTCAATTATACAGCACTAACACACATACATGGACTCATCTCTATTATACAGCACTAACACACATACATTTACAACATCTCTTGCAGCATACAGATAAATTAACCAGTCGTAATCAAGCACACAACAAGATCACTTCTTTCGGTCCACAAACACAAACACAACAGATTTAGTAACAATATCTAAAATCGCTTAAATTTTCATAAATTTTTAGGGGTTTCAGTTTTTAAAAATTAGGGATTTTCAAAAAAGTTGACCTATTTGTTTTTGGACTTTAAATTTTGACTTTATGATTACTGATTATGTCCAGATCTTTCATATTGCTGGGGAAGGGGGTTGCAAAAATGTTAAATACCTGCAAGTATAAGAAGTTTACGTTTTAAACAAGTCGGACCTCTTTCTCTTACCATCTCTAATATCTCTTTGTTTATTTGGAAAGACATACGGTGGGACATGGCTATATCGACTAGGATGTTGATGAAGAATATATACTTTTTAGAGTCGGAGATGATTCCGCCTGGCTGTTACATACTTTTAATAATGTAAACAAACAAAACTGTTCATGGGATGGAAATTCGTAAAAATATGTCAGCAAGAAGTGAGCGGCAGGTGGAGCCTAGTTGCCACGGGCAGCTCTCGGGCTGTTTCACTCGATTTGGCAGTTTGCCCTTAAGTCGATAGAACGATCTATATCCAAGGGTAGGCATCGCTCAGCGCGCCTGTCCCTTGCATCCCGCACCGTTATTTCACTCAACACAACGCAATTCGTTTACCGTTGCTCGTCTCGGTTCGACCGCAGTTTAAAGCAGCAGCGCGCAGTTAGTCAAAGCAAAAGACGAAAAAAATATATTGTTGTAGCAACAGCGCCCTTGCTTCAAATTCTGCTGCCCATTGCTGATATATATAATTTAATGTTTAATGATGATTTCATGTAATTGTTGACCGCGGCTGCCCCTTCAATGATTCATACGCTGGGTCCAATTGTGGCATACCCTCTAGAACACATAGGCCGGTATTTAACGAATAAATTCTTTAAAATTGGCTTCCAGTGCGTCATCTTTTGCAGGCTTGTCAATATAGACATGAGCCTTAACATAGACCCACAAAAAATATTCTAAAGGCGTCATATCGCACGATCTGAATCTATCGCTGAATATGAGGCTGAGGCCCAATTGCTGCAAACGGGGCCGAATCGATAATTCACAGTTATTAGCTGCCATATTTTCCTCAGTCCGCTTTATATGTATGCGTTTTGGTGGTTTTATGTCTAATATTTAAGTAAATAGCATGCTTTTGATAATAAAACTCAATAGTCTGCAAGCTTTGTTAGCTTGAAAGTCAATTCATGGTTAAGTTATAGACCAAACTGAACACGTTTTAGAGTAAAAGCCCGACTATAACATATTCTGTACCAACAAAATTATTCGCTCAGCATAAATTTTGAAGCTATAATAGCAGCTGAAAGCAACGCTGCTACTGCCCTTAAGCAGCTAATAGTCTGTTGTTAATAACTCGACAACCGCTCATTCGATCTTCACCATTCCGGATTGGCGGTTTGATAAGTAAGCCTGATTACTAAATATGTCTAAAGGATACGAACCCTCTATCTTTAAAACTGGGAGATATGACTTTTTTATATGAATTTTTTTTTGCAAATTGCTGGGGCGAGAGGGGGATTGGCCAAAAAAAAATAAACTTGACATCCGCCTGGCCTGCAAGTACAGGGTTGTCCATATTCGACGGACCCATCTGGCAACGCCATTACTTTTGACAGAGATGTCAGATCGCTTAATGACATACCGCGTTTGAAGCGTCAGTCCAAGCAGATTTTTACCATGGAACAATACACGCCACGCGAGCGCTCTGAAATAGTTGAAATTTACATTCAACAGAACAAGTCAATTGTGAAAACAAAATTATCATGTCCGATGAAGCCCATTTCACATTGAATGGGACCGTAAATAAGCAAAATTGCCGTATTTACGCCACTGAAAATCCTCAGGAGATTCAAGAAGTGCCTCTTCATGACGAAAAAGTCACAGTTTGGTGCGGCGTTAGTGTGAAAACGGTCATTGGGCCGTTTTTCTTCCAAAATGAAAATGGCCATGCTGTTACCATCAACCAGGAGCGTTATCGCGACATGATGACCAATTTTGTGATGCCAATTATTCGTCGAAAGCGTATGAGGCAGTTCTGGTTTCAACAAGACGGCGCTCCACCGCACACAAGTCGCATAACAATCGATTTTCTGAAGAAATTGTTTCCGGGCCGTTTGATGTCGAAAAGTAGTGATTTGGACTAGCCACCGCGTTCGCCCGATTTGACGCCGCCTGACTTCTTCTTGTGGGGATATTTGAAGTCAAAGGATTACGTTAACAAGCCAAGGACCGTAGAAGAGCTCAAGGACAACATTCGTGAAGAAATAGCCGCTATTCCGGCCGAAATGTTGGCGAAAACGATGGAAAATGCTGCAAAAAGGGCACAATACGCCATCAACGCCAGAGGCGGCCATTTGAGAGATATCATATTCAAAAATTGATGTAAACAAATCTACTTGGAACAAATTAAATGATTAAGATTGCCAACCGCCAAATTTTTATTTTTTTCTTTGATTTTTTAAAAAAAAACGGGTCCGTCGAATTTGGGCAACCCTGTATAAGAAGTTATTGTTCCATACAAGTCAAACCTGTATCTCTTACCATCTCTGAGATCTGTACGTTCATACGGACAGACAGGCGGACAGACAGAGAAACGGACATGGCTATATCGCCTCGGCTGTTGATGCTGATCAAGAACATATATACTTTATCGGTTTGGATGTGCTCTTTTTTGGCTGTTACATACTTTTGCACAAGCTTATGTTACGGTAAAAACTGTTTTTCTAAAAAGAAAGTTACTAAAAAAAATTATGGGGGCGGAGATACTTTCTCTTCTGCGCTATAAGCATCTGGGAAATATTTATATAACCTCTGCATGGGTATTATAAGTACAAGGTTTTCAAAGGTGAAAATATGAATACTCAGAAAATTCTCAATCCTGATTTATAACAAATTTGTCTACGAACACTGGGTCTCAAAACGGCAAACGGTGTATTTTACCTTTTATTTCACACCCACTAACCAAGTTTTAGAGACACTGTTGTATTTTATCGATTATAATATTTACAAACTATTAAATAATTACCTGTATTAAGTTCATTCTGTATTCCACCACATTTATTTTTCCATCAGCTCCGTTTAAAATTGCAAATATATGTTCAAGTAGTTCTTTTAAGGCGATAGGATCCGAGCATTTCTCGGCTAAAAATTTTAAAGATTCCAGGGACTCTCGACGAGCGGATTCTCCTTTACTGTATAAGTTTTTAACTAAAACTTTTCCTATTGGTCCAGCATAGCGACTGCAGTCGATGTCAACTAATTTAAAAATTAGTCCCACGCTTTCAAGGGTATTTTCAGGACTTCGTAAAATGGCTCTTTGCAAGAGTGGATATATTTGTAATTCGAATTCTGACTCCACTAGTGCAGCCAAAAATGGCTGACAAGCTATTATGAATGATTTATCGGGCTTGCATTTACATGATATCATGCTCTTTACAAAGTACTCGGAAACTGTATCTTTAGATACGTTTAATAGGGCTGATTCTTTGCCATTACTCTCAAACCGTATCATCATCATTATCAAAATAGTGACATTTGAGGTTGGTTCCATTTGAAGTAGTATCGCCTGGGTTTCATCAAAAATAGCCATGTTATCCCATAATTCAAATAGAATTTTCGCAGCCGCGTCTGTGACTCTTGGATTTGTGGATAACAGAGTCATTTGAAAAAACAACGATTGATATTCAATTAACCTCAACTTTTCCGTTTTATAAATATTTGAGTCCAGGTTTGCTTGCTTTATTATTAGAACAACCCAGCCTAAGGCTACAAGAGCTAGTTTAGACGATTTTTGAGGTGTTGTTGCTGAGAAATCCTTTGTCAATAAAGTTTTAAAAACACTTAACATATGCTCTATGGTTAAGTCATGATGGGCAGTTGCAAGATCCGAAATCAATTTCCGAACTAAGAGCTGAGATGAAACGTCTTTGTATTTTGTAATCGTTGTTCCAACCACTTTACATATGCCTCGAACAATAGTAGAGTTAATTCCTGAAAATATAAAGGAAACATAAGGAAAAACATGAGTTTGTGTTTCTTTTTAAAGATAAATTGGTAAGGAGGATGTTGTGGGTAGATGTTAAAAGAGAGCGCAAGTTCAAGTCGGCCCTGCCCTGCTTTGAAATACCCGTTACTCAAGGCAATTAGTGTTTAATAACCTCATGCGGCTCAGATAAGTATGCAACGTTTTATTAATTCTGCAGATTGAACATATTGGCCACATGCACTATACTGCAAAATCTGAGCTCGATAGCTTACAAATTGTAAATGATGTTAAACATTTTTTATTGCGGGGGCGGGAGGGGGCGTGGCCAAAATTGGAAACAAACTTGATCTGCCTGCAGACGATACTAGCTTACATCTAAAATTTGGTTGCTCTAGCTCTTCTAGTCTCTGAGATCTTGGTGTTCATACAGACAGACAGTTTTCCAAACCGTTGGCTGAATTTTCAATACACATTTTAAAAGAGTTGCTCAATTCCGACTTTTCAATCTTTTTAGTACAACATGTCAACAGAAATTTAATCGATGTTAAAATCCCTTATCGCATTCTGAATTGTGCTGCCTTACATGACCATCTTTAAGAGAGAGAGAGAGAGAGAGAGACTCGTGTGAATGTTTGACGTGTTTTATTGTGCTCCGCGACAAATAATTGTGTTGTTTAACGTGGCTATTATTTCGCAAATTTAGCGTAAATATTTGTATTAGTATTGCCCACTAACGGTTTGTGCTTTACTTTTGAGTTGTGTATCTTAACATTATAAATTTAACAATTTTTAATGTTGCGTAAATATTTGTATTAGTATTGCCCACTAACGGTTTCTGCTTTACTTTTGAGTTGTGTATCTTAGCATTATAAATTTAACAATTTTTAATGTTGCGGCGTCTGTTCTGTGTATTTTGTTGGTGCTTTTGTTTTGTTTGCTGTATTTTCGGCGGCTCCGCCTCTTTACACAGGTTTGTGTGTGCGATCGCGTGTGCTTCTTCTTCTCTGTTTTGTGCTTAACTCAGCTTTGTTGTTGCTCTGCTCTCAAAGCTAAGAACGCTTGCAATCTTACTCCGTTCTGTCTGTCTTTGTTCCGCTTTCTCTTTAGTTTAGAGGCCCTGTGGCAAATTTGTTACATTATGTCGTGCTGCAAAAAGACCTGCACATTTAAGAATGCAAGTGAGTCGGAACAACTTAGGTTTGTTACCTGTTGGTTGTGCGATTATTTTATGCCTATTAAATGTGCTGGGCTAAGCCAATCCCTAGGTGGGACATAGGGCATCAACTACTCCTCTCCAGCGAACTCTGTTGGTAGCCGTCGCTTTTAGTTCTCCCCAACTTTTCCTGATGCTTTTCGTCTCTCTACCGACAGTCCTCCTCCAAGTTTCTTTGGGTCTGCCAGGTGCCCTCCCGAGTCCGTCCAACGGGTTCCACTCCATTGCCTTCCTTGCGATGGTGTTCGGGTTCTTTCGCAATGAGTGCCCTATCCAACTCCATTTCATTCTGCGTATTACCATGCCGACACTCTCCATTTTCGCTCGAATGAGTAGGTCGGGATTTCGGATTCTGTTAGGCCAGAATATGCGACGCATGCAGCGGTTTACAAATGTTTGGAGTTTTGACACTATGGAAGCTGTAATTTTCCAGGTGGAAGAACCGTATAAGAGCACTGGCATTACGTTGGACTTGAAAAGCCTGATTTTGAGCCAGCGTGGGTATGACGAGCATCGCCAAACAGCTGATAGCATCCCAAAGGCACATTTAGCCTTTTGCAGGCGCGACTTCACATCGAGATCAAAGTTTACTCGCCTAAAAAGGATTGTGGTGCTTTGAGCTGATCATGCCCTTTGTGCACTAGCAAATAATTAAATTTCTGGCGGATGTTCATCGACGTGAAAAATAAATTGGACAAAATGCACAAACTAACTAAGCATCTCGCAAGAGAGTTTCTCGCCAGTTCCGAGATGCTTAGTGAATATAAGTTCAAGTCACCAACCCCGCGTCGGTTGGAGCCTAAATTTTTAGATATGACACCACCCGTGTCTGGCAACTAAAACCAATTTTCACCTAACAATATTGAAAGGTCGCCAACTATTTCATTGTCTGTCCCACCAGGCAATATGCTTGATTTGTCACCAGTCACCAATAGCGTCGCCTGAACCTGTTGGCAGTGTTTCCGTTTCTGTTTCTATTCCTCCCCAACCTCCTCTACTTTCCGTTATAGCACCGCGTATGTAAATTTTTGTGTCTTCAGAAACTACTTGTGAATTAATATTAAGCAAATGCTCAGCAAGTGTTTCTATTTCAAAGTTTAGTTTTGCACAACCTCGACATAAAGCTTCGTTTAAGTTAAGTGTTCCGTCTGAATCATTTCCAATCATATTATATATGACCCAGTATTATGGTAGCCAGATATGATTGTGCATGAGGTAAGGCAAAACAAGAATGAAAGTCGGTGAAGCCCGACTATAACATACTCTGTACCAAGGAAAATATCCACTCAGCATACATTTTGATGCTGCAGTAGCACCTGAAAGCAGCGCTGCTACTGCGCTGCAGCAACGAACAGACTTTTCATCATAACTCGACAACTGATCATCCGATATTCTCCAATCCAATGAGACTAATGCCAGTCAACTTGCAATCATTTAGTTCATCCTCACATGTAGCGTCTAATAGGGTTTCAAAAAACTAGTACCGTCCATTTGTCCCCTTATTGCCTATCAAAATGTTAGGGGCCTTTTATCTAAGCTTCATACGTTATTTTTGAATGGTGCATCTTGTGAATTTGACATAATTGCATTTTCAGAGACTTGGGTAAAATCCTTAATTTTTGATTGTGAAATCTTGTCAAATGATTTTTTTATCTATTGACATGATCGATCAGATCGCAAAGGTGCTGATCGCAGTTAAGACCAGCCACAGTTCCGAACTGATCATTGTTGATAAGCCTGTGGATGTGGAATTTTGAGGTTTAAAGGTAACTTTTCCATTATTTTCTTTATTTATTACCTGTTCTTATATTCCACCTTCGTCCGATATTGTCATTTATATGCACCATGTAGCCTGCATTATAGATATTGTAGCCCACTTACGGGACATTGACTCACTGGTTGTTGTAGGTGATTTTAGCTGGCCAAACATCACATGGTCAAATCCTAATGGGTCGACTTACCTTGTACCATCAGTACAGGATGATTTTTATACTCTGTACCGTAGGTACATAGAGTATTATAAGTTTGTGCAAAAGTATGTAACATCCAGAAGGAAGCATCTCCGACCCCATAAAGTATATATATTCTTGATCAGCATCAACAGCCGAGTCGATATAGCCATGTCCGTCTGTCCGTCTGTCTGTCTGTCCGTCTGTCCGTCTGTCTGTCCGTATGAACGCACAGATCTCAGAGATGGTAAGAGATAGAGGCTTGACATGTATGGGACATATGCTTCTTATGTCTGCAGGCAGATCAAGTTTATTTTCAATTTTGGCCACGCCCCCTGCCGCCCCCGCAATTTAGAAAAAACGTCATATCTCCTACAGTTTTAAAGATAGGTGGGTTGTTCCTTCTAGATATATTTTGTAATATGGATAACTTATCGACTAGCCAAAGAAATGGTGAAGATTGGATGAACGGTTTTCGAGTTATGATCAAAAGACTGTTCGCTGCAGCAGCGCAGAAGCAGCGCTGCTTTCAGCTAATACTGCAGCATCAAAATTTATGCTGAGCGTATAATTTCGTTGGTACAGAGTATGCTATAGTCGGGCTTGACCGACTTTCTTTCTTGTTTAGATTGTCTACTTGACACATGTCTCTTTTTCAAATTAATCCTGTACAGAGCAATTAAAATAAATTGTTAGAATATACCTCGTCGTTGCTTTCAGACTGACTGGTTTCCATGGTACAATGCGGTTGATTTAGATTTTGCTGTTACCTTTTTCTAGGAGCCTTTTAGTTCTCTCTTTGATATCTGCATTCCTAATAGCGTCGCTTCCACAGCGTCACTAAATCTCCCTAAAAATATTGAATCTAGATGATTTAAAAAGTATAAACGAACTGGTTCTGCGATTGATTTTTCTAAATATTGAATAGCAAAATCTATCTTTACACATTTTAACTCCGAGTGCAAACAATTATCTAGCTCGGCGCAAAATTCAATTCGCACAACATCCGAAGCAATTCTATGGCTTTGTGAACTCAAAGCGTAGATCTTCTTCTTTACTTCTCCTCTTTAAGCTCGATCGTTTAGGATTTCCGTCCTATTTTCTGCTTTGGACCTCATCCTATTTAAAAGATAGAACTCTAAAAGCTATGCTTCGTTTTAATACTTCAAAACCTGTGACTGTAAGCCACCTATTTCCGCTATTCACTTTTTTTCAGGGATGCAAACCACTCGAAAATAAGTACTGGTTCGGTTCAGTGGTTCGCACAGTTTCTAAACCGCCGGTTCGGTTCATAACATGGTTTTTGGAGTTAAATGAACCGCGGTTTCGGTTCGGTTCAGTGGTTCACAAAGGCACATTATAAAATAGGATTTCGGTGAAGTGGCTATTCAACCATTTTTAAAAATTGGATTCCTATAATCTATTTGAATATCTTTAAAATCCTTTGAGCAATCTGCAAAGATTATTATGTCGGATTCCCAGGACTCGTCTATCAGTTCCTGGAGGAATGCCCTTATTTATTGGCAGATTAAGATTGAATTAAGGTTAAGAAGTACCACAGAAAATAGAAAATATTGTCTAATGAAAAAACAAATTTAGATTATTGACAGGAAATTGCAGAAGACTTGTAAAATTCTCTAAAGGTCATCCTTACAAGTTATATCGATCCGACAAGGGTAGAGGGTCGAACGAAATGTTTGAAAATTATCTTCGGGAAACGATTCAAATTTCCTGATTAATCAAAATCATTGGCTAGATGAAAGCAAATCCCATTAAAACTCGTCAGAGAACTGAACCGAACCGAACCGAACCGGTTTTATTTGTGGTTTTCGGTTCGGTTCAGAAATTCTGAAAGGAAGCCGGTTCGGTTTGCGGTTCGGTTCACCAGCGGGAATAAGCGGTTCGGTTCGGTTCAAAACCGGTTCAGCTCAGAACCGGTTTGCATCCCTGCTTTTTTTATTAATCAATACAATATTATCATATTCTCGGATACTTATGTATGCCGATGACGTTCAACTTATTTTGTCTTTCAACAACCCGATTCATTCCATTGGATTGCAAGATGATGTTAACTCCCTGCAGTCTTGGTGTTTGGTAAATCATTTGCACCTTTCTCCAAATGCATGTTCATGACTTTCAATCGATGCAACCATTCCTGGTTTCCTGTACGATTGGTAATGAACCGTTGCAGCGTATTTCGTCTGTTGTTGATCTTGGAATTCTCTTTGACCCCAAATTGAGAGTCAATCACCATATCTCCACGATTGTTAACAAGGCGAATGGTGTTCTTCGATTCATTAAACGATGGTCGAAGGAATTTAATGATCCCTACACCACCAAACTCCTTTATACTGCTTTAGTCCGTCCGTATGGTGGCCGCAGTTTAAAAAGCATGTTGATCGTATTGAATCAGTTCAGAAACAATTTTAGCTTTTAGCCCTTCGTGGCCTTAACTGGGAACTTCTTAAAATTCTTCTGAACTCTTACGTCGCCTTAATTTCTGTTCCATCTAGGCCAACCAGAAACTTCTGTCCTTTAATCTTGTCTAGATGCACAACTGATTATGCCAAGCATAATCGATTTCGGGTTTTATGTTAAGACTACAACGATCTTTATGTCCTCCTCTCAACAGATCTCTCTCTCTTCTCCTTAAAAACGTCCCTTTACACTTATCTCCGTGCAAGTCTCTGACCACTCCCAGCTGTGAATAGGGACATAGCTTGCATGACTGGCTAATAAATCTTGCCCCACCGGGTCAGAGATTTTTCGGATACCCATTTAGTTTTATTTTAACATATTTTTAATTTGTAATTTTTTATTTTCGGTTACTTTTCCATTTTATTTTTAACTAGCTTTATTTACCAGCGGCTTCGCTCGCTTTGCATCAATTTGTTAGTAATTTATCATGCTGGTAATATTTTATAATGGGATGCTTTCAAAATGTTCATGGAGCTGATCAAATGAAGATCAAAACAGTGGCACACAACAACTTTCCGCATATTTTGTGACTTTGCGGGTTGAATTTGACCACCAATTTTCTACCAACGAACTGAATTTTTCTGAAGAATAGTAAGCTGTCATTGTTGAATTTTCATATAGATCTTGAAAATGAGCTTGAGATTGGATCGCATGAAATAATAAACATTTTCATTCAGCAGCAGATTTTGTTAGTAGGTTTTCAAAAATTGGACAGCTATCTATTCCGTATTTATTTAAATGTAGGTTTGAAAAGTAGGTTGGAGCTAATCTCTTAAAGCTGATTATTCGCCCAAACAACCTTGACCACCCATTACCCACCCAGATTGGTGAATTTTCCGGAAGAATGGCATAGTCATTGTTGAATTTATTTATAGATCTTTACAAATGAGTTTAAACCTGTTCGGATTGACAACTAAAAAGTTTCACACAACATTCTTCCGCACATTTTCCGACTAATGAATTAGATTTTTCCAATATTTAAAATATAAATTCACAAATTCCATATTTTCGTATGTGTAAATTTAAAAATGAATTTGAATTTAATCAAAAGAAAGTTAAAAATTGCTCCAACCCACCAACAAAAGTGAGCATAATTTTTTTTGGAATTTCCAAATAGAGCTTAGAAAATGATCTTGAATCCGATCGAAAGAAAAACCAGGGATGCAAACCACTCGAAAATAAGTACTGGTTCGGTTCAGTGGTTTGCACAGTTTCTAAACCGCCGGTTCGGTTCATAACATGGTTTTTGGAGTTAAATGAACCGCGGTTTCAGTTCGGTTCAGTGGTTCACAAAGGCACATTATAAAATATGATTTTGGTGAAGTGGCTATTCTACCATTTTTGAAATTTGATTCCTATAATCCATTCGAATATCTTTAAAATCCTTAGAGCAATCTACAAAGATTATTATGTCGGATTCCCAGGACTCGTCTATCAGTTCCTGGAGGAATGCCCTGATTAAGATTGAATTAAGGTTAAGAAGTACCACATAAAATTAAAATATTGTCTAATGAAAAAACCAATTAAGATTGATGACAGGTAAATTAAGAGATCGGCGGGAAATCAGGTTCAGGCTATCCTTAAAAGTTATATCGATCCGACAACGCTAAATATGTAGAAGGTCGATTGAAATGTTTGAAAATTATCTTCGGAAAACGATTCAAATTTCCTAATTAATCAAAATCATTGGCTAGAGAAAAGCAATTCCCGTTAAAACTCGTCAGAGAACTGAACCGAACCGAACCGTTTTTATTTGTGGTTTTCGGTTCGGTTCAGAAATTCTGAAAGGAAGCCGGTTCGGTTTGCGGTTCGGTTCACCAGCGGGAATAAGCGGTTCGGTTCGGTTCAAAACCGGTTCAGCTCAGAACCGGTTTGCATCCCTGAGAAAAACAAAAAGTTTTTTTTGTAAACTGAAATGCTACATTTAGCAGTTATCCGGCCGTTTTCCGAGTTTAGAAATAGATTTTCCAAAATTTGAAAGTTACCTATTTCGTATTTATTCGTGAGTAGTTTAGAAAATGAGTTAGCAGCTAGTCGCTGGGAACTTTCGCCCATACATCCTTGAACAGCCATTTTCCGCCCAAAGGGTGAATTTTCCTGAAAAATTTTATGCAGTTATAGTTGAATTTTTCTTAAGATCTTTGAAATTGAGTTTAAACCCGATTAGATGAAAAACTAAAAAGTTCCATGTAAGAGTTTTCCGCCCATTTCCCGACTTTGGGGGTAGATTTTTCAACACTTAAAAATCACGTAGCTTATATTTTTTTATGAGCAACTTTGAAAATAAATTTGGAGCTAAACGTTGGGAACTAAAATTCAACCCCTACAACCTTTGCCACCCAGGGGGGTGAATTTTCAGGAAAAACGGTATGCAGTCATTGTTGAATTTTCATATAGATCTTTGAAAATGAGTTTGAACCTAATCGGATGAAAAACAAAAAATTTGCATACAACAGTTTTCCGCCCATTTTCCGACTTTGGGGGTAGATTTTCCAAAAGTGTAAAGGCACGCTGTTTATACTTTGTCATGTGTAATTTTAAAAATGAGTTTGGAGCTAATCGCTGGGAACTAATATTCAATCCATACAACCCTGACCACCCAATTTCCATCCAGGGGGGTGAATTTTCCTGAAGTGTGGTATGCAGTTATTGTTGAATTTTCATGTAGATCTTCGTAAATGAGTTTGAACCCGATCATATGAAAATCAAAAAAGTTGCATACAACAGTTATCCGCCCAGTTTCCGACTTTGGGAGTAGATTTCCAAAAGTGCAAAGTCACGTTGCATATACTTTTTTTCTGAGTAACTTCGGAAATGAGTTTGGAGCTAATCGCTCGGATCTAAATTTCAACAGTTTTCTTTGAATTTTCCACATTTCTCGACCGAATTTTCTGAAACACCGTCTTAGTACGCACTTTCACCACATACGGAAACTACTATAAAAAATGCAGCTTCCTATCTCTTATGGTTTGGCCTGCACGATGGCAACCAGTCAGTCAGTTAGTCAGGTTGAACAACTTTATATATATATAGTAGATTATAGTTTTATGACTTTATTCCTCTTTGTATTTGTAAGCCTGCGTTTTTTTTCTTACCTCTTCGCTATCTCTATCAGGCCTGTTCCGGGTTTCACATAATTTATTCGATTTCAAATGAAATTAAAATCGAACGATTTTGCGTTGGCTGTTCTGGTATTCGACTTGCATTTCGAATGTTTCAGTTCCAAATGGATTTCTTTTGACAACTCGCTGAACTTAATCAGTTGGATGAAACAAACAAAAAACAAACTCTGCAAAAATAAATAGTGCTTTAATATAGCTGTTTAATATCTCGCTTTATTTTAATGGCATTTTATGAAAATTACGAATTTACTTCTGACTTCACAGGCTCCCAGCAATGTGAATTCAAATCGAGTAATTCTATAAAATTATGAAAACCAGAACAGGTAGCCAAATCGAAATAGAGAAAATTTAATGTAAGTGAAAAACTGAACAGGCCTGTATATTTGTTAAATAGTTTTGTTAGCTCTAATATCGACTCTGACCAGAACAGGCTGTGAATCGGGGCATAGCTGGCTGGACCGGCAAATAAAAATCCCCCACCGAGTCGGAGTCGTTATTAGTTTATTTTGTAATTGTGATAGGTTTTCTTTTTATGCAGCCTTAGTAAATAAGCCTTTTTATAACGTGTTTACAAATTTGTTGACAGCCTTTGTTTGTCGACTATTAATAAAAAAAAATAAAAGAAAATTGTACAAAATTCTTTATATAAGGTTGTCCAAAAAATCTTGCGGTATTTTTATTGAATTTTCAATTGTTTTAAAATTGGTTATAATAATGCGATTTAAGTCAAATATGCGCCGTTTTGTTCGATGACGAGTTCCAAACGAGATGACAACTTCATAATGCCCCTCTTATAGAAGCTCGCTTCCCTATTGTCAAAAAACTCGGAGAGAAAATTTTCACAGGACTCTCTTGTGGCCAACTTCCGACTACCAAGCTCGTTCGCCATGGACAGAAATAGGTGGTAATCACTTGGTGCGAGATCCGGACTATCCGGTGGATGCAAAAGAACCTCCCATCCGAGCTCCCGGAGCTTCTGGCGCGTCACCAAAGATGTGTGTGGCCTGGCCTTGTCCTGGTGGAAGACAATTCGGCCTCTGTTGATCAAAGATGGCCTCTTCTCCATGAGTGCTGCATTCAAGCGGTCCAGTTGTTGGCAGTACAGGTCCGACTTGAGCGTTTGGTTATAGGGGAGCAGCTCATAGTGGATGATTCCCTGCCAATCCCACCAAACACACAGAAGAACCTTCCTGGCCGTCAATCCAGGCTTGGCCACCGTCTGGGCAGCTTCACCGCTTTTCGACCACGACCGTTTGCGCTTCACGTTGTCGTAAGTGACCCACTTTTCATCGCCAGTCACCATCCGCTTCAAAAACGGGTCGATTTTGTTGCGATTCAGAAGCGATTCGCATGCATCCATACGGGCCAAAATGTTTTTTTGCGTCAAGTCGTGTGGCACCCACACATCGAGCTTCTTTTTGAATCCAAGCTTCTTCAAATGGTTTATAACGGTTTGATGACTCATGCCCAGCTCTTCGCCGATGCTACGGCTGCTACTATGCCGGTCTCTTTCGATCAATTCAGCGATTTTATCGCAATTTTCGACGACAGGCCTTCCGGGCCGTGGCGCATCTTCGATCACCTCTGCACCAGAACGAAAACGTTGAAACCATCGTTGTGCGGTGGAAATGGAAACTGTATCGGGTCCATAAACTGCACAAATTTTATTGGCAGCATGAGATGCATTTTTGCCTTTATCGTAGTAGTACTGTAAAATATGTCGTATTTTCTCTTTATTTTGCTCCATGTTTGCGACGCTATAACTCACGAACGACTAAAAACAAACAACAATAAATCAAACACGTGTTAGCGCGTGAAAAGAACTTTCCAAAAGGCTCTAGCGTGAACCGATGCGACTAATACAACTAGAACTACGCGCTTGCAAAGACAATCTTGCGGAAATACCGCAAGATTTTTTGGACAACCTTATATAAATCCCATTTAACGCCGCTTATTTAAATACGTTAAAGCCGCGATAGCTTTAGTCCGATATAATCATGCAAGGCTATCGCTTACTTAACTATGACTAAAAAACAATGCTCATATTTTTTAGGAATCAATTTGAGACAACTACGAGAGCAGCTATACATAGCACTATTGGGAGCAGACGGAGCAGATTGCTGCGATTTTGGTTTTACTATTGCTATTCCTCCAGATAGTATTTTTATAGTAGTTTTTGGAACATCATGCTAACTCGTAATTTTTTTTCAAGAATAATGCGAAAAATAATTTAAAATAAAACTACGAAATGAAATTTGGAAGTTTAAAAGGGGGAAATATTAATTGGGAACCTCAAAAAATAACAAATTTTAGGAAAATAAAATTGGGAATATTAAAAAAAAAAAACAGTTCCAAAATTAGGAATCTCAAATAAATCAATTGTTTGAGAACTAAAACTAGAAAAGTGGAATGCTTTGTGAATTCTGTCAACAATAAATTTCACTTTCCAAAAAATATTCATTACGAAATACTATCTTTTCTCATAACATCAAAATGCTGATGGCTCTCGCATTTGAACAACCTTCTGATGTTATTACTGCGTTTGAACAATAGTCATCATCAGCGTTCTGGTATGATGAAGTTGTCGAGCTAGGAGATGGGAAGCCAAATCTTCTTGGATACTTTGAAAGGACTTATAATGGATCAGTTGTACGGTGGATTCGTGCCTTATTTGGAAAGTGTGGCACACAACATTAATGTTTTAATTAGTGTTATTTTATCATGTTTTTGACTGCTTTCTAGGAACCTAACCCAAATATCGAAGTATAGTAGGAAACGTGGGAAAAATCAAAATCGGGCGTGTTCTATCTGTTCTCTAGCAACCCGAAAGCAATTGTCGGTGTTCCTGATACCTCTTTTGTTGATTTTTAAATGTTGCAATTTTTGTCGCGAAATTTGGTTAATTTTTCGCAAACAAAGAGTTTTGAGTCAAATAAAATAATGAGGATCCTAACTTGAATGCCTAACTAACTAATCGAATTGCATTATTATTATTTAAGATTTTATGAGTTTTAAGCAATAAAAATTAATTTAAAAATATATTCAAGCAAAATAACGCGAAAGTCAGGGAGCAGCGTCAACTTTTAGCAAACCTGCCAACTTATTCAAAATTTAGCAAAAAAAATTTCAGAGTATTAATTTTCGTTTCAAAGTTTATTCTTTTTACCCTAAAATTAAGTCAATTAAGTTTGAATGTTTTAAATAAATTAAAGATTAAATAGTTCAGCGAATCTCAAATGATGCACTTTACGCATTTTGTTAAAAAAAAAAAAAATTGTAAGCGAACATTTATTCTACTTATTTATAAAACTAACTACCCTATCGTGGCAGTAACAACGCAATGGCTAGTCAGGCAGCCAGTCAGCTGTTTTTTGTCACTCGCTTCATGCAACTCTGATCTTTACTCCGAAACTTCCGAACTTTCGGTTGTTTTCAAATACAACTGACCCCAAAATCTCTAGAGATTTCAGGAACACATCGGAATAATAAATATTTAAAAAAAAAACGCGCGATTTTTATTTATTATTTTGACTTTTCCTTATTTTTGGGTTCCCAAATATTAAATTCCTAATATTGTATCTACCATTTTTCTTTTTGTAAATATACTTTTCCTAATTTTGGATCTCCGAGTTTTGGCTTCCTTAATAATATTTCCTAATTTTAGTTTCATTTTATTAGATTTCTTAAAAATATTTCCCAGAACGAACCAGTTTATTTATACTGTGCTGAAAAATTTGACAGCAAAGAGGAAAGTATAGTGCTCCAGATATAGTTTGATGCTTATGCCACTGCTCTGCTCCTATCACATTTAGAGCAGTAGCAGAGCATTTTTTTGGTTGCTATCGCTGCTAGAGTAAGCAATTCAAACATTGCATACACTATACTGCAAAATCTGAGCACAACCACAGACTAGATAGAATAGACTGCGCATTTGCACTGCCGCGTATAAATAAAAATGTTTTATATGTTCAACTTTTATATTGCGGGGGCGGGAGGGGGCGTGGCCAAAATTTAAAATAAACATAAGAATAAGAAGAATAAGAATCTTAAGATAAACAGATTACAAGTTAAGATTCGAAAATGATAAAAGTGATATCTGTGGAAAAGAGATATAAGACTATTACGCAGTGCAAGTTACATATGAATTATGTACATATGTAAAATTAATAAATCTTTCCTAATTCTATGTGAATGTGTGTTTTTATGTAAAATATGGGAAAAAAAAATCAGAGTTTCGACACCTTTGAAACCATGTGTACGAGTACTCATTTTTGCATATGTAAGTATGTATACTTTCTTTCTTACCGGGGTTTGTAAGCACTGCACTCACATTATGAAACAAAGATGGGCGGTCTTCCACAGACACATTCAGTACCCGGTTAGGCAAATCGCGCAACGCATTTGACAACTAAAATTCAGATACTCATATTTATTAATATTTTTAATATAGGACAATGTATTTACCTGTGTATCAGCCATATTTTAGAAAACGTGTGAATAAAATTAGTGGTGTGAGCTGATCGATAAAAGTGTCGACTCCGCACTGTCGATACCGGTTAATAGGAAATAGGACCCTCTGGCTAAAAATTAATGGGCTAATGGTAGCGCCGAATTCGGAACGGTGGAGTCCGGAACACGGAGGGATTTTTTATTTTTAAATTTTCCCTCGACTGCAATGATTAATTTAAATTGTAAATGCAGCATTGTTAAGAATTGAGTACTCTATTGATTTAATTGGGCTGGGGTTTGGTTTCAACCTTTTTGGCATTAAAAATGTGGTCTTGAAAAGTTGACTTTCCGCTAAGTTGAATATATCTCAACTTCCAGCTCGCGTAGGGATATACACAATGTTTGTGCGTATTCAACACGGTCATGGCTTTGTCTGTTTTTCAATAAAAGTTTGATCAAAAACATGTGGAGAAATCTTCAATTTAGTGCGACCACCTCCCGGCCCATACAAATTGCACCGATTTGCATGGGCTTACAAATGATCGCTAGGGCATTGCACGGTATACCTGCCACTCATTAAAATTATGTGGAGGATTTTGAAGAAATTTCAACTTTTGTCTCAGCCGCCAACCTTTATGGACATTTACATTTTAGTAATCGCGTAGGCCTATGTATGTTTTCAGTAAAAGTTATATCAAAATCAACCAGCTGCATCGCGGCCCATACAAATTACACCCGATTAGCATTGGCTTGCAAATTAACGCCAATTTCTCTTGGAAAAGTATTGATCCGATAAAATGGTTTTTTGCAAGCATAAAAGTAGTATAAGTAAAACTTAGATCAAAATAATGTCGAGAGTGTTGGAAAAAAGTGATGATATGTCGGAGGTCTAATGCTAGGTTCTCACCGCAGTGATTGTCATCGACATCACGATTTATCGAAAAGATGCGATAAGGTGTTCGCATTGGCAACATAATTGCATTCTTGTGTTCTTGCATCCATTGAACAGCCGACTGGGATTTTTTGAGATTGTAAAAAGATAAGTTGGTGTAAATAAAATGGATTCAGATGATGGGTTTCTGTAAAGGGCGTAGCCAAATTTCCATGAACTCCACCTTCTTGGAGCAGCTTTGTCTTAATGTTTCTTGAGCATTAATTAATTTTATAAATTTGCTTTTGAAATGAAATGAGAAACAATCTTTAAAAACATGTCGGAAAATGAAAGTATAAATGGAAAAGTTAATTTTTCTAAGCAAAACCTGTGAACAAGGGTGTCTACTTTCTGGCGATTTGATTTTTCAGCTTAAAGTTTTACAGCAGTTTATTGTTTTTGTTAGTTCTGGCAGTTTTAACGATACTCGTACGATAGGCAAAATTATTCATACTTTATAAAGTCACTACTCGAAAAATTACGGATGGATGAAATTATGAAAATCCTGTTTTTGAGAAAATTGCTTTACAGTGGACCAACCTCGAAATTTCTTCATACAAATTTTGACAAAGGACAAGGATTTTCATAAAATCGGCACATTTCGTGACAAATTTTTAACCTAATATTTATAGTACCTGCACAACACAAATCAACCCAAACGTTATTTTAAACAATAGTTTATTCAATTCTTAACTTTTGCAATTTAATATGCCTTAAAAGGAACCATCCTGAGAAAGTTACAAATAAAACATCTGCTTTAGTTAATATTCCAAGTCGTTCCAATTCGACGCTAAGTCCCCGACGCTTTTTTGACAGGCATAAGAAAATGACCTTAAAATAGCGTCGTTGAAATAGCATCTAATTTTAAACGATAGAATATGGAACACTGAAGCATTTTTATACCCTGTTCCCATTGAAAATGGGAAAAGGGGGATCATGAAGTTGTGCGAATGTATGTAACAGGGAGAAGGAAAATTTTCCGACCCCATAAAGTATATATATTCTTGATCAGCATGAACAGCCGAGTCGATATAGCCATGTCCGTCTGTCCGTCTGTCCGTCTGTCCGTCTGTCCGTCCGTCCGTCTGTCTGTCTGTATGAACGCGTCGATCTCAGAGACTATAAGAGATAGAGCCACAAATTTTTGCACGAAGGTAGATTTATGCTGTACGCAGATCAAGTTTGTTTCAGATTTGAAAAATTCCACCCCGTCCCCCTTTTATCCCCAAAAAACCTAGACCTCCTCTAGAAATCCTAGACCTAAATAGCCGTCAGATCCACAATTTTCAAGTTAGAGCCTCGTGGTTTAGTATACATCAAGCTAGGCCCAATATCTATCTATTCTGAAAAGTACAATCAGATCGGACAAAAAACACCGGAGTTATAAGCGAAACAGTTGAGCTGATAAGAGCACCCCACCACTTGTTGGTCAGGACTAGAAAAAAGTGTTGCCTACATTTGGGGATAATTTTGTTAAATTCAAAAACAATTAAATGAAAACAAATGAACAGGGTATTTTGTGGTCGGGAAACTCGACTGCAGCGCCCTTACTTGTTTGTTTTTGAATTACTACCCTATTAAGTAATCAAATTTCAAACTTTAAATGCAAAATTGTTAAGAATTTCATAATCTTTTGTTTAAATTATCTTGTGGGCGAATCTATGCATTGCATTTGTTGAAAAACTGAAGTTGAAAAATCACCCTCTCACATTATCGGTCAGATCTCCGCTCACAGAGTCTGGACCGAAATGCACGGTATGTCAGCTAAAAGGGCACATATTCAAGAACATTTCCTCAAAATCTGAACAAAATTAATCCATACGTTTTCGAGTAATTCGCTTAACAGTGGGCACACCTTGGCATGGTGTCACCACTGATAAGCCCTGTGCGCTGGTTCCCCATCCGGAAGTAGTGAGAGCTAGTCAAGCTGCAGTGATACCGATATTCGACGCTAACTTTTATGAGCTTGGACCGACATGTACGGTATCCCCAGGTATTTAGAAGGCTTCAATTAGTATCCATGATGAGTTTCAAATAAAATGATCCAGTACGGTTGGAGAAAATTAAATCCGTAGCAATTGCCCGTTGCCCGGAGCCGAGGGCAAACTGCCCGGGCCGAAGCGCAAGCTGCCCTAGCCGAGGGCAACAGCCCGCGAGCTGCCCGCAGCATACTCTACCTGCTGCATGCTGCCTGTCGGCGGATAGCGATTTTGTTGTTTTTTTGCTATAGTGAAGTTTGATTTGTGCCACTGTAATTTATCACAGTTTTTTCATGAACGTCCCACTGTACATTCGCTGAAATAACTGTTAAACCACGTTTTTGCACACTTCTTCTTCTCGCTCTACTTCTCCCTTTTTCTGGCGAACTGCCCCACTCCCGATTGAACTGTAGAAATAGACGCGTCGCAAAGTCAACCAAATTGTAAAATTAAACGTTAATACTATCATATAAAACTGTTCTTAAAAGCTAAGACGAATATCTATAAAGTAGTAGTAGTAGTATGTTTTTATTTAGTAAAGGTAAACGATTTATAATAGTATATACAGACTATAACTGGCTTTACATTAATAAAAACGATAAAAGATGCACAACTATGGTTTGTTTAAAACCGTCAGTTGATACTAGTTTTTTTAAAAACAATCATTATCTAATTCGTCTGAGAGTCGCCTTTCATTTGACTACTCCACCCACCTTCCCCGTTCGTCACGAGATAGTGGATCTTCCGTCAAATGAGGACGGCTCTACAGACTATCTTTGAAAGAAATAACGATGAAACAAAAATAACTTAAAAATCTTCATTTATAATTTGTCGCCTATATTTTGTTGCTTCTGCTATAAATGAAGCTAGGTTGCGCCAATTTTCTCCATTTAATATATTTCGTAGTTCCGTCTCGTTTAAGGTGATGCGATGGAAGTGGAGATATCGCACCTCTCTAAGGATGGGACAAATGCCGATAAAATGTTCTATGTTTTCCTTCTCCCGCATATTACAAAGGCTGCAGATTTAATGGAATCATTTCACACCTCGCCTTAAAAATATTGCTTATGCTGTTTGTTCCGAGGTTATATTGGAAATAGTTGGATTGACCCAGGTTGTAAGTCAGCTTTTTGTATGTGGACCTTTCAGTGCTCTGTCTTGCTTGATTTATAAAAAGTTGACGCTCATCTTCGCAAAGCCTTCTTATTATTTCAGATTGTGTCTGACGCCATCCTTGTATGTTGTCCCAATCAAAGTTAAACCCGCAGTTGTTTGAAATGGTGGTCCAGTCATTAAAAAACTGATCTTTTCCATGGAGCAGTTGATTCATTATTTGCTTAGGCAGTCTTTTCTCAGGCATATTCATGACCTTGGCTACATAGTTGAAATGCAGTTGCAGTGTGTACGTATCCGTATACAGGGTTGGAAGGCCAGTTTCTATAAAAATCGCATAATTTGGCGTATTCTGCGGTTGCTTAAAAACTTTTTTGAATAAAAACTGTCAACAATCGTTCAACATCATCAAATCGAAAAGAGCACCTCTTCATCTCTAAGTCTGCTTCTACGTGCGCCAATGGTCATAACCTTGGATTTTTCGGAATTTATTTGCAGATCCCATTGCTCACAATAGCTTCCTAAGAGTATATAACATATTTTGCAGCATTTGAGAGCTATCCGCTAGGATGCACATATCATCAGCGTACATCAGCGTTTTGACGGTTTGGTCTCCAAAGGTAACGCCATCTTGTAGGATTTCCGCAATATCATCGATATAGAGCGAAAATAGTAGAGGGCTTATAAGGCAGCCTTGCTAAACTCCAGTATTCGTTTCAAACCAGTCCGACAGTTCTGATCCATCCGACACAGTTGCACTATTATCAGCATATAAATTTTGTAATGCGTTAAGAGTTTTTGACGATATGCCCAGATTGCTCAGTTTGTAAAAGAGGCTTCGTCTATTGATCGTATCAAAAGCAGCCTTAAAGTCTATAAAGCAAACAAACATTTTTCTTTTTTGTTGAATATAAGACTTTGCAATTGTGGTGAGTAAAAATATGCTATCGGCAGTTGAGTAGCCTTTTCTGAATCCGCATTGAATATCGTTCGCTCAAAATATCGTTGCGATTAACCCAGGATGTGATTCTTTCCAGCAGTACTCCTGCAAAAATTTTCATAACTGCGTTTAGGCAAGATATACCTCGGTAGTTGCTGGCTTCCGTTTGTGTTCCTTTTTTATAAATAGGAAATATCAGGCTCTTTTTAAATTAAGTCGGAATGGTACCGGTGTTGAAAATATTGTCGTAGGCAAGGGTCAGCTGTTCAATAAAGTTTGGGGAGGCATTCTTAAAAAACTCGACGGAAACCCTATCTTCTCCTGGGGCTTTATTATCCTTAAGGGCAGAGAGTGCACTCCGTACTTCCTGAACTGTAAAAGGCTGGTCGAGATAGTGTGATTTTATTAGTGGCAAGGCACAGCTAATTTCCGACTCTCGATCCTGTAAGTAAAGCAGTTTTTTGAAATGGCTAGATAGTGCTGATGAGTCCACCTTTATGCAATTTTGGTTTTTATTTCCATTTATCTGTTTTATAAGTGACCAAAATGTGCGACTATTGTTTGAACAGGTTAAAGAATGTTCCAAGGTTCGATAAAAGCTAATTCGTTTGTGTTTGCATATTTTTTTTAAATTTGATACAGCGTCTGTATATTGAGATCTGGCGGAACTGCTATAATTTTTCCTTAACGTGCGAAGACAGGCGAACGATAATTTTCTGGCTTCATCACACTGGGGGTCAAACCAAGGCTCTCTTTTGCGCATATTTTGCGATGACTTTTGCATAGGTGTGGCTGCCTTTTTAATTATTTCTATCAGTGCCGTTATAGGTTCAGTTTCTAGGAGGTCATTTTTGTCAACCAGTCTGTTGTCAAGCTTATGTGCTTATTGCCGTGCAAAATGAGACTTCCATCGGAGCTTAGGTAGGAGTTGTGTATACGTCTCTTCAGCTATCCGCGATGCCTTAACAGTGACCGAGATAGGCATATGATCGGAGAAAATTTGTTCCCCTATGCTCATGTCAGATACTAGGTCATGCCACCTGCCTTGGATCACACAGTAGTCAATTGTTGACCTCGCTTCGCCTCTAATGAAGTATATTCTCCAAGCTCATCACCTACTATGCGCCCATTCAGCAAGGTCATCTGTAGCGTTTCGCACATCTCGATTACTTTGAGGCCCTTTCTGTCTGTAATTGAATCCTTTGCATTGCGGTATGAGTTTGCTAAACCACTCCCCATGTTTTGCGGCTGCGTGATCACCTGATCTTTTCCAATCCTCGCATTAAAGTCTCCAATAATCATGAGATTGTTATGTCCTGATACCATTCCCAGTTCGTATACCTCATCAAAATCTCTCTCCCATCGGTTGCAATTAATATAAACTGGTACAATGTACAACGTTTCGGATTCCTCGAACACCTCAATCACCATTGTGTCTATTATCCGACCAAACTTGCACTGGCCATTTTGAAGAAGACTTTTCTTAATTCCATAAAGGCTTCCGCCACTAGCTCTTCCCCGTGTTGAGTTTCGTGTAGCTGGTATCCATTGGAGCAAGTGATTAGGAAAATATGTTTCGAATATTTCTTCATTTTTATAGACAAACGTAGGATGCGACAAGATCGAAAAAAGCTTTTAATAGTACCTTATTCGCTAAGCCAGCTATATTAAATGCTAATATTTTAAAACTACTAGAACAATTTGTGTTTCAGTTAGCCTATATTTGATGTGTATTTAGTTTTTTGCTTGGCCATTTGCCTTGCGAACTAAATCCTCATATTTGGTGTTGATTCTGCAGTCTTGGCCAAAAATTCCTTTAAGCGTTTTCTCTGCAGGCTGCCCGTTGTGCATAAGCTCGTCATGGGTATTCCAGTAGGACCATTTATCCTCTATTGCAAGCCTGTCGTCGAGAACAAATACCTTTTTGTTTGAGTTCGATGCCAATATTTGTGATCTTAATGAGAGCATGGCACTTTTATGCAGCTGCCTTTTGCTGTTGAGATCCTTGTCTACATATATGGTTGATCTCTTAAGCAGTTTAGTCTGCTTTAACACAGTATGTGCCGAGGTCATAGTCTCAAATTGCGCCAAGACAGTCATTTTGTTGCCCTTTTCCGATTTCAACTTAAGCTTCTGTGCCATTACCGACTTGACTGCTTCCATGGGGTATTTGTGTGTATCTAGGCCTCTAAAAATCAAGTTGCGCTTTTTAATGTCATCTTCGACCCTCAAAGGGCGGATTGACTCATCTTGCTTGAGGCTACGAAGCTCCAGAATTTCAGCTTTTAGAACGTTATTTTCTTCCGTTAGGTGTTCGACCTTTGCTGCCAATTCTGCCACATTCGATTTTACGTCCAAAATATCGTCTTTGGATGCAACATTCTTAAATTTTTCATCCAACAGCGAAGACATAACACCGCTTCATCTGCTCGCACATCTGGAGAAGTCTCCTTAAGGAGACGTTTCGCGCCTGTGGATGAGGGTATAGCTACACCTGGAGCATGATGCAACTATATAAGGTGAGGCCAAGCCAGTGTGAGTTCTCTGCAAAGTACCTCCAGTACCTTCAGTGCTGTGCGAAATCTTGAAGCGTAAGGTTGTCCGCTGATGTCGATTTTTCGTTTGTTTTGTTTATGTATTTGGGGGTGGTTTTTTTGCGCTGTAGCAAAAAATGAATACATACTTAGCTGTGTACACTTTGTGTTGTTGTGGCCAAGGCCATGATCATGATGCAACAAAAAGTGGATACATTTTTCTTGTCTATCTTTTTGTACATAATTTTGCACCGCGGAAATGCCCATATCCCAATGTTAATACGAAGCTGATAAATACAAATTATTATTTTTTATTAACATTACTAATGTCTAAATGGTTTTAATTAATATTAACACTAGTATTGGATTGTTTCCTAAAATATATTTTTCTTCTGACAATTGATTGAGCGATCGCTTTTGTTGTTCACACACACAGACACACCCGCATACATAAAGTGAGTCCATGTGCGCCACTCACTCGCGCTCTGCCACTCGCTCTCCCACTCGCTCTCCCACTCTCTCTCCCAATCTCTCTCGCAGCTTTAGCAAAAGTACGCATCACACTGGCTTGGCCTCACCTTTTATAGTTGCATCATGACCTGGAGTTCCTTGGCCAATATGGTCGAATGGAGTTGGAGGTGCTCTTTGCATTTTTCTAATTGCAGGATACAGCCTGAGGGTATGCTATATATTTGGGTATGCCGTAGAAAGTTTTTAAGTCGATGTTCTCACCCAGAGCTTTGCTGCGGCTAATGAACTTGTGTGCTTATCACCTTTCTTCCTCTCCCTCGCTCTTATGACATGCAGAAAGTTTAGTGATGCGCTTGAGTATGAGCTGGGGTCCAAAGTCCAAACTCGCGATTTTTGTGTTGGCTGTTCAGTAAGTTTGATTGTTGTTGTTGTCTTGAGACTTACTGCTTTTATTTGTGTTGGTTGTGAGTGCTCCGCTGTCCGAAGAAGACCCTGGTTGCAGTCAGTGAGAATTTGGCCTGATCTGTGTTGCGCCAGCCCCTCTCTAACACAGAACGCAAAGCCCAAGTAACAGCTACGCCGCACAGTTGTTAAATTTAATTTCGGTTTTAAATTTGCCGGGAGCACAAAAATATGCACAGCTTCTTCTTTCCAGGGTTGCCAGTATCATTCATCTATATATATCTATATCTATATATATAAAACTGTTCAAACTGACTGACTGGTGACCGTCGTGCAGCCCAAACGGTAAGAGATAGAAGGCTGAAATTTTGACAGTAGTTTCCGTATGTGGTGAAAGTGCGTACTAAGACGAGGTCGGGAAATGTGGAAAATTCAAAGAAAACTGTTGTATGCAACTTTTTTGTTTTTCATCTGATCGGGTTCAAATTTATCTTCAGAGATCTATATGAAAATTCAACAATGACTGCATAACAGACTTCCGGAAAATTCACCCCCCAGGGTGGAAATTGGGTGGTAAAGGTTGAATAAGTTGAAATTTAGTTACCAGCGAATAGCTCCAAACTTATTTTCGAAGTTACCCATAGAAAATATATAAGCAACGTGACTTTGCACTTGTAGAAAATCTACTCCCAAAGTCGGAAAAAGGGCGGAAAACTGTTGCATGGAACTTTTTTGTTTTTCATCCGGTCATGCTCAAATTATTTTCAGAAATCTTTATGAAAACTTAAAGACTTCATACCAGACTTCCGGAAAATTCACCCCCCAGCTTGGAAATTGGGTGGTAAAGGTTGAGTAAGTTGAAATTTAGATCCGAGCGATTAGCTCCAAACTCATTTCCGAAGTTACTCAGAAAAAAAGTATAAGCAACGTGACTTTGCACTTTTGGAAATCTACTCCCAAAGTCGGAAAATGGGCGGATAACTGTTGTATGCAACTTTTTTGTTTTTCATTTGATCGGGTTCAAACTCATTTTCGAAGATCTACATGAAAATTCAACAATAACTGCATACCACACTTCCGGAAAATTCACCCCCCTGGATGGAAATTGGGTGGTCAGGGTTGTATGGATTGAATATTAGCTCCCAGCGATTAGCTCCAAACTCATTTTCAAAATTACACATGACAAAGTATAAACAGCGTGACTTTACACTTTTGGAAAATCTACCCCCAAAGTCGGAAAAAGGGCGGAAAACTGTTGTATGCTAATTTTTTGTTTTTCATCCGGTCATGCTCTAATTTATTTTCAGAAATCTTTATGAAAACTCAACAAAGACTACATACCAGACTTCCGGAAAATTCACCCCCCAGCTTGGAAATTGGGTGGTAAAGTTTGAATAAGTTGAAATTTAGATCCGAGCGATTAGCTCCAATCTCATTTCCGAAGTTACTCATTAAAAAAGTATAAGCAACGTGACTTTACAATTTTGAAAAATCTACCTCCAAAGTCGGAAAAAGGGCGGAAAACTGTTGTATGCAACTTTTTTGTTTTTCATCCGGTCATGCTCAAATTTATTTTCAGAGATTTATATGAAAATTCAACATTAACTGCATACCACACTTCCGGAAAATTCACCCCCCTGGATGGAAATAGAAGAACATAAAGCTAAGAGCGAACGCAAGGAGCCAAGCACAGAGAGCACAAGTCGCAGAGAACTAATTTGTAAATGTGTGGATCAGGAGCTTGAGGAAATGCCTATGATGGCATGCATCTATTGGAGATACCACTTTTAAAAAAACGTACCAACTACTCTACCTCTGCGGTGGTGTGGAAATGAGGACTCTTATCTTAAAAATGTAAAAAAAGGTGCCGCAACCGAATGCGAGCGAAGCCGCGGGTATAAGCTAGTATTAAATAAAACTCCACAAACTATTCTAAAATAAACTAAAACTCCGTATATTTTCCTTTTAAAACGGAATATACATGATTGGCGCATTCGGCAAAAGTGTAAATTAAATCGACCATTGATTGCTTAATAATTTGCAAAAAGTTAAAATAAGTGCATTTTCTTGCAAAAACAATATATATAAATGTGCGGCTTAATGCATTTCGTTAAAGCATGCATAACCGTGAATGTATGTATATAACGAGTTACATATATTGTACATACATATTGGTGGCTATACAACGCAAAGCAAAACGAAGCGCGCGGCAGCTTGCAAGCAAAAGGAGATAGAAAGAACTAGAACAAAACTTAACGGTGCTTGCCCAACTGCTTGAAATAAAAATGCTGTCCGAGTTCTCCAAAACTGTAATCCCGCTTGACGAACTGCTTCGTATAAAAGCTGCTTGTGCATATCTCTACAAAAGACAGTGGCGTCAAAAAGTTTTCGTGCAAGTCGCACACTGACAGAAGAAAAATAAAACCATGACATCCACAAGTGTTTGGGAGCTTTTGGCGGACGTACAGGACTTCGGCGGAAAAATTGAAGAGCTTTTCATCTTTACCAAACATGTGGATTCCCTGAGAGAAGTAGCTGCTGCGTACGACCCAAGTCTTCCGAGTCTGTTTGACCTTAGAGTGAGAAGCAAAATAAAAGATAAAGCTAATATAATATTAATTAACAACAATAACCCCTTAGATTGGAAAAATATTAAACACATATTGAACACTAACTTTAACGTAAACGAAAGTTTTGAATACATTATTAATAAAATCAAAATATGTGAATTGAGATCTACCATTAATGATCTGTACGATAATCTCACAAGTCTACTAACAAAAATAAACCTAAAATCTCAAATGGAAGAAAATGATTGGTACACCTGTGCGTCAAATCAATGTATGGTTTAAAATTGTTTATTGGCAAGTTGCCAAACGAACCAAAAGTAGTCCTTCAGGCCAGAAACCCAAATACCCTTCTTAAGGCTAAAGAAATGTTAATTGAGACCGATTATCTTCATAAAAATTACAACTTTAGGCAAAAAAGTGTTAATTATCAGTCCCAACTTTTTTCGTAAAATCAAATTCAGAGACCGTTGCAAAACCTTCTAGTGCTAAAAATCCAAATTTTGAACGAAACCACCAAAGTGTTCCTCAAATTAATCCTGGTTTCAATAAACCACTGGAAAGGAAAAACATGCAAAATAATAATACGTCTAATGTGACTAGACAAACAGCTAGAACTAGCGGAGGCTCTGACATGGAAGTCGACGCCATTCAAATTGAGGTGGCTTCGAATTTTCAGTCAGAGCGTCAGAGCTCTTCCCTATGTAATTGTTGGAACACAATCGGTTCCCATTAAGCTTCTTATAGACTCTGGCGTGGGAACTTCTATAACCTCTAATTTACAGCAACCTATAATATTGAGACCATTAAATTCAAAATCAACAGCTTTACAAAAATAACGATACCACTCTTTAAGGAATTTAATGTGCCAAATGCAAAAATGGAAATGCTTGAAGCGGATTTGATGTCTGACTTAGACGGTATAATTGGCTGTAATATATTAAATTCTTTGAAAGCTGTTATCGACTTCAATAAACAACTACTAATTACAAAGAACGCGACGTGTAAACTAAAAAATCTTTCGTATGACGGAGCTATGAATTCAAGTTCACAATTTATAGACATCGACTTTGTTAAACCAAGTATCGAAGACTTAACAAACAAACTTATAATTGATGACTTGAATTCGGAAGAATTACAAAAATTGACAACCCTTTGAAAGGAATTTAGTTCGGTGTTTTATAATGAAGGCGACAGACTGACCACAATAAGTAAATACCACCATAAAATTCCTACAGTCAACGATATACCGATTTATTCAAGAACTTATGGAGTGGCAGAAGCTCACAAAAATGAAGTCGAACGCCAAATTAAAGAAATGTTGGATTCGGGAATAATTGTAAAGTCTTCTAGCCCCTACAACGCTCCAGTTTGGGTCGTTCCCAAAAAAGCAGATCATTCACTTATCGATCAGTGGCGTGTAGTAATGGATTTTAGAAATCTGAACGCGAACACTATAGAAGATAAATTCCCAATCCCAATCCTGGAGGACCTATTTTCAAAGCTAGGAAACTCCCAGAATTTTACGAATTCAGATTTGGCCAAAGGGTTTAATCAAATTCCTATTAAACCGGAAGACCGCCATAAAACTGCATTTTCTACAGCAATTGGCCACTATGAATTCACACGAATGCCGTTTGGCTTAAAAACGCTCTGGCATCGTTTCAGCGCATGATGAATGAAATACTACATGACTTTATCAATACAATATGCGTGTTATATCTCGACGATATACTCATATTTTCCACATCGTTAGATGAACATGTTGACTCGCTCACAAAGTTATTTGAAAGACTATCTGAGTTCAATATGAAAGTTCAAATTCACAAATGTAGCTTCTTCAAGAGACAATCGTAATATCTAGGTCACATTATTTCGACTAATGGTATCAGACCAAACCCAGTTAAAGTTGATATTATACAAATAATACCACTTCCTACTACTGTGAAACAAATACGTTCTTTTCTCGGACTCACTGGCTTTTATAGAAAATTTATAAAAGACTATAGTAGAGTTGCACTCCCGCTTATTGCATGTTTAAAGAAAGGATCTAAAATTGGAGTAAAAGACCCACTTTTTGTAGAATCCTTTACCAAACTAAAAGAACTCATATGTTCGAGTCCAGTTCTGACATACCACAATTTTAGTAAACCTTTCACGCTAACTACTGATGCTAGTGATGCTGCTTTGGGAGCTGTTTTATCTCAGGCTTTCACGCTTTCACTGGGCAACTAAATATTTTAGACCCTTTCTTTATGGAAGAAAATTCCATATACAAACAGACCATCGTTCTTTAGTATGGCTAAATTCGTTGAAAGAACCCAATATGAAAATGCAGCGTTGGAAGATCAAGTTAAATGAGTACGACTTCGATATTGCATATATTAAAGGGAAATCCAATAATGTAGCAGATTTTCTTAGTAGAGTTGAAATTAATGCTATAGACCATGAGGACAATCTAGGATCTGATATAGCTACAATTCATAGCACAGAAGAGGATTTTAACGATCATATTTATATCGCAGAATCCCCCATCATCTACAAACACCAAATAATTTTCTCGAAAACGTTACGAACGATTTTGATGAAACATGTAGCAAAATGCTTGGAAAATTATTGCCAACAATTTACACTGCCGTGCAAAACGTGCCATTGTCTCTGAGCAACAATATACGTTAGCGTCGAATTTTTATGGCCACTGCTGGAATTTGTGCAAGGCACTAGGAAATAATGGCCACTGCTGGCGTTAGGGAATTATAATTGCTTAAAAAGGAAAATTGAATTTTCTCAAAAACGTTACGAACGATTTTCATGAATCATGTAGCAAAATGCTTGAAAAATTATTGCCAACAATTCACACTACCGTGCAAAACGTGCCATTGTCCCTGAGCAACAATATACGTTAGCGTCGAATTTTTATGGCCACTCTGGCCACTGCTGGCATTTGTGCACGGCACTAGGAAATAATGGCCACTGCTGGCGTTAGGGAATTATAATTGCTAAAAAAGGAAAATTGAATTTTCTCAAAAACGTTACGAACGATTTTGATGAAACATGTAGCAAAATGCTTGGAAAATTATTGCCAACAATTCACACTACCGTGCAAAACGTGTCTCTGAGCAAAAATAGAAGTTTGAATTTAGCGGCAATTGTGGCAGCGTGACCTTTGCTGCCGAGGGCTCACGGTGCCAGTGTCGCTAGCGCCACTATCGCTGGCGCAACTGTCGCTGTCACTGTTGTGGACGCTGGTGCCTCTGTCGCTGGCAGCCTTAGCAGTGGAAAACCTGAAGCGGAGCCACCCCCATTGTTATGAGATTTTCTCAAAAACTGTATGATCGATTGAGCTGATATTTTGTGTGCATATAATTGAATATATGCCCGAAATTTTGGCATACCGTGCTTATCATGCCATTCCCTGAGAGAGGAGATATAGCCTAAAATGTGGCAAGCCGATTTTTTTGGTGTCATATTTTCGGCATGTGCAGTGCTCAAACCCACCCAAACCTTAATTTAAACAATAGTTTATGCTTTTCTTTACATTTTGCAATTTAGTTTGTCGCAAAGTTAAGTAGTTCCTGCGATATTTAAAAAATAAAAAATCCGTTTTTTTCCACATTCCATCGTTCCAAATTCGACGCTAAAAAGTCGACGCTATTTTCAGTCCGTCATTACTTTTTGTTTGTTATCAGTAGTCGATAAGATTATGAATTGTTCACCATCTCTAACAGGAATAACACAGGCTTTCATAACTATTAATAAATATTGCGTAGAAAGCATACAAAGCACAGCTCAACATGCCTGTTAATAATATGTCATTTTCTGAAGATCAATTTGGAAATAGATTGGATCGTTGTATTTCAGACACTATAGTTAAAGGATGTAAGTGTAAATTAATAGTTTTATTGTTTACGTAATAACTTCTATAACAGTGATAACTAGACGTTTTCAAATGTATACCGAACTGGGGGATCCTCCCGCTTTTACACCAAGAGCGGCCATTAAATGCAAATGCTATAGTGCTAAAATATTTTTGTATATGTTTATCGGTAGGTTTCAAACTGTGATAAGTTGCTATTAAAAAATTTCATTCAAGAAATAAATTCTAATATTCAATGTCGTATTAAATAAGTATTTTAACTTGTCTGATATCTCTTAAAAGTTATTCAAATTAAATATCAGACAAGCTGCAAGGAAAGTAGGCTTCCTGAGTTCTCTTATGAGTTTTTGACTATTTTAAAGAGTTTGTTATTTTTAATATAAAAATTAACTTTTGAAAAATTGTTTCATTTAATTGTTCCCCTGGCTTCGTGGGCTCCACTCTAATATTGGCATAACTTTTCCAGCACTTGGGCCGTTATCTTACCATTGGCAACTGTAAATTTGTGTTCCAGACTTCAGGTAGCCTCACAAATGGTCTAGTAGGGTCGCATCTTATTTGGCTTCTGTTCTCGCGTCGCACTGTCTTGTTGAAACCACTTGTCAGCCAAGTCGAATTCGTCCTCTTTGAGCATATAACATCTTCGTCGCTGAAGATAATTTTCCGATAAAAAAAGTGGATCGTCACTCATCTTTTCCAAAGCCGATTGATCAAATATATAAGATACTGCTACTACTACTGCTATATTTGCGTCAATTTTGTTATTCATTAATCATGATGCATGATGTGATGCTTTAAAAACAAGCATGAAGAAAGAAAATAGACGAAGAGCAAAAGAGTTCCAATACAACAGTTTTCGGACCAATTATAAACTTCGTGGGCAGATTTTCACGTATTCCGTCCTCTTTTGTTGAATGTAGCTGCGAAAATGAGATTGGATAGCTCCAATCCCGTACAACCTCTTATAACCACCAAGGGGGGTAAATTTTATGATAAAGGGTGATTTTTTAAAAGCCATAGGAAAGTTTTTCCAAAAAAAACACAAAATTCAGAAAAATGCATGAAATCTTTATTTGAATCGATTGTACGGTCCATATAATTTAATGTTTGAAGATTATTTCAAGCAAATGTTGACCGTGACTGCGCCTCAAATGGTCCATCCGCTTAGTTCAATTTTGGCGTACTCTTTCCAACATTTCGGCCGGTATCTCACGATTAAATGCTTCAATGTTGTCTTCCAATGCGTCAATTGAAGCGGGCTTGTCTGTATATACATGAGCCCCACAAAAAATAGTCTAAAGGCGTTAAATCGCACGATCTAGGCGGGCAAAAGAAAGTTGGATATCATCCCACGGTAGCGCTCACCATTCACAGTTACGTTACGGTTCGCATCATTTTTGAAGAAGTACGGTCCAATGATGCCACCAGCCCATAAACCGCACCAAACTGTGACTTTGAATTTGGTGCGAAATTTAGTCACAATAGCCCGAATAGCCGCTTCAGTGGGTCGATTAAACTGCCCATAAAATGGAAGAAGCGCGCGATGAACTTTATTAACAGAGCACGCATTTTGATAATAAAATTCAATAATTTGCAAGCGTTGTTCGTTTGTTAGACGATTCATGGTTAAATTATAGACCACACTGAAGCTGTTTGACAGTGAAACAAAACACGAAACGTGCGTGAGCTGTTTAAACAAGTGTTGCCCAAAAGATAATAGCTAAAAAATCACCCTTTAGAATGGTGTGTAGTCATTGTTGAATTTTTATATTGATATTTGAAAATGTGTTTGAGGCCTATTCTAATAAATATCAAAAAAGATTCATGGAACGGATTTGCATGCAGAGTTTTCCATCAATTTTCCAACCCTACCTATTTTACTAACTATCCTTATAAAAGGAGTTTTTAGTCAATCTGATGAAAAATAATTTTTTTGGTGGGTAATTTTCCCGGTATTTTCCGACCCTACCAAACTTCAAGTCCATTGGACGAAAAATTTATTTTCGAAAGAATTCAAACCACTCGAAAATAAGTACTAGTTCGGATCAGTGGTTCACACAGTTTCTGAACCGCCGGTTCGGTTCATTACATGGTTTTTGGAGCTAACTGAACCGCGGTTTCGGTTCGTTTCAGCGGTTCGTAAACCCTTATTATGAAATATTATGACTTCTGTCGTAATGTCCCTAGAATAATGTCCAAAATGTATGATGTCGAATTAGCAGGATTCGTCTATAAGTTCCTAGAGAAGTAATCTTCGAAAACAGAGAGTATCGGCTAGAAAAGAATATTTACCATGCATCTTACTTACTTTATTTATCATATTAAATGAGAAAAACTCTACTGGATATGATTCAATTAAGGTAAAGGAGAACAACAGCAAATGTAAAACATTGTACACTAGAGGACGACAAATCAATTACTTGAAAGAAAAGAAAGAAGTATCATTGGCTAGAGGAAAGCGATTCAGGTCTTAAAACTCGTCAGAGAACTAAACCGAAACGATTTTATTTGTGGGGTTCGGTTCAGTATTTCTGAATAAAGCAGGCTCGGCTTGCGGTTCGGTTCACCAGCTGGAATTAGCGGCTCGGTTCTGAACCGGTTCGGCTCAAATCAGATTTGCATTCCTTGTTTTGCATACATAAGACAAATTTCTTTTGCTCATAACTTGACTATAGTTCATTCGATCTTTTGAATCTTTTTGTGGATCTTTAAATTATGTTGGTTAGTAAATATCCCAGTAAGGTAAGGTACAAATCAAGGACCGTAATCATAATGAGTTCTATTATAACAAGAAAGAAAGTCTGTCAAGCCCGACTATAACATACTCTGTACCAACGAAATTATACGCTCAGCATAAATTTTGATTCTGCAGTAGCAGCTGAAAGAAGCGCTGCTACTGCGCTGCAGCAGCGAACAGTCTTTTGATCATATCTCGGCAACGGTTCATCCGATATACCATTCCTTTGGCGGATCGATAAGTTATCCTAATAACTAAAAATGTCCAGAAGGAATAAGCCATCTATCTTCAAAACTCTGGGAGATATGACGTTTTTTCGAAATTGCGGGGGCGGGAGGGGGCGTGGCCAAAATTGAAAATACTTGATCTGCCTGCAGACATAAGAAGCATATGTCCCATACATGTCAAACCTCTATCTCTTACCATCTCTGAGATCTGTGCGTTCATACGGACAGACAGACAGACGGACGGACAGACGGACATGGCTATATCGACTCGGCTGTTGATGCTGATCAAGAATATATAAACTTTATGGGGTCGGAGATGCTTTCTTCTGCCTGTTACATACTTTTGCACAAACTTATAATACTATGTGTACCTACGGTACAGAGTATAAAAATCAAACTTTAATGATTATTTTTGATTTTCATTTTAAAACTCAAAAAATAAGAATTTAGTTTGATTTTTTAAATAAAACTCAGAAATAATTATTATAAATATTAGTCAAATGTTGATTACTACAAGTGTTTAAGAAATTGTGGAAAGATTGATGCATATCCCTAGTAAGTGAATCAAGTCGAACCAGTAGAACCCAATGCCAAGTTTGAAAACACAAAAATTCCGGATTTTTAAAAATTAATGATTAATTTAGATTTTTATTTATTTCACTCAAAAAATAATAATTATTGATTGACCAATAAAATGAAAATGAAAAGCGAAATACCGTATTCTATTATGATACGTTTTTTCATGCGGGTACTCCAAGTTGATGATTTTTGAGAATGAAAAATCTACAAATAATCATTATTTACGGTCCCTGGTACAAATAATAAAATTACTAAAGTGTGAAAGATATGCTATTATTTCTGTTATGTTTGCATTGGAGGCAGGGGAAGTGGCAAACATCAGGAACAAAATTAATCTGCCTGCAAATATAATGGCCGAGTTCAGCAGAAGGATTGATCGCTGAGCAGGTATCAGAAAAAAAAGTATGCCTTTAATAGTTTCGGCAGAATGAAGAACTACATTTTTGTGACAATTTTGTAAAAGCGACGCCGAAATCAAGCCGTGTCAACATAGAAATTGCATAAAAGTAGTAAAACTTAAGTCTTAACATATTTTTTAGTTTATTCAATTTTTTTTCTGTCCATTGACTCCTCCGAATATCCATTGCCCTTGGACTATTCGAACACAGTTGTACATGCGCTTACCTACTTTGGCTTCGTCGACCACCACAATTTGCCCGGGACCTCCAGTAAGAGGAGAGGAATCCTGAATGAACTAAATGTAAATTTCACGTAGGTAGTGTATAAAGTCGATGACGGATTGTTCTTGCGAACATCTTTTTTACATATCAAAAATCCTCTGGCATAGAAAATATTTTCTTGAAAACTGCTTTACTGCAATTTTGCACTTCTCACAAATTTTCATTTGTACATTCCAAATTTCGGTGTCGCCAAATTGTAAAAAATTGGTCACAGTTTACAGCCGTTGCAGTCTATGCTCAACCAAAAATTAGGAAAAACGCTTAGAAATGGCTACTTTAAATTAATATTTTTACATTTGACGAAATGAACATCCATAAATTGGTACAAAATCAAATTCATTAAAAAAGGAACCGAGAACAAAATTTTTTGCATAATAGTTCTTCATAGTGCGCGGTCCATCAATGGCTTTTTATACCCTGTTCCCATTGAAAATGGGAAAAGGGGGATCATGAAGTTGTGCGAATGTATGTAACAGGGAGAAGGAAAATTTTCCGACCCCAAAAAGTATATATATTCTTGATCAGCATGAACAGCCGAGTCGATATAGCCATGTCCGTCTGTCCGTCTGTCTGTCTGTATGAACGCGTCGATCTCAGAGACTATAAGAGATAGAGCCACAAATTTTTGCACGAAGGTAGATTTATGCTGTACGCAGATCAAGTTTGTTTCAGATTTGAAAAATTCCACCCCGTCCCCCTTTTATCCCCAAAAAACCTAGACCTCCTCTAGAAATCCTAGACCTAAATAGCCGTCAGATCCACAATTTTCAAGTTAGAGCCTTGTGGTTTAGTATACATCAAGCTAGGCCCAATATCTATCTATTCTGAAAAGTACAATCAGATCGGACAAAAAACACCGGAGTTATAAGCGAAACATTTGAGCTGATAAGAGCACCCCCCCACTTGTTGGTCAGGACTAGAAAAAAGTGTTGCCTACATTTGGGATAATTTTATTAAATTCAAAAACAATTAAATGAAAACAAATGAACAGGGTATTTTGTGGTCGGGAAACTCGACTGCAGCGCCCTTACTTGTTATACCCTTGCAGAGGGTTTATTGAAACTGTCCAGATATTTGTAACGCATAGAAGGAAGCATTTCCGACCACATAAAGTATAAATATTCTTTATCATCATGACGAGCTGAATTGATTTAGCCTTGTCCGTCTGTTTCTATGCTATATCCTCCGTCAGTTTTAAAGCTATCGCTACCAAACTTAGCACGAAGTCTTCTGGTACAAATACGCTGCACATTTGTCGAAACCGCCATAGAAACGATCGGTCGAAAAACTAGTTCAAAAAGAAAACCTGTTTTGTTTTCAAATCAAACGTCTCCAAACTCCGTATTTACTAGTTTTTAATGCTCCTCAATGATTCTGCTAAAATTGGTCAAATTCAGACATCTATATAGTATAGCAGTCATACAAAAGTAGAGTCAGAAAAGTAGTCTTATTGAGAAAAACTTTTTTTGTTTTCAGTGGATATGTCCTTCAAATAAGTTAAAAAAGTGCTGCAAGGGTATACAAAGTTCGGCAGAGCCGAAGTTAACTTTTCTCTATTTTTAAAATTGTTATATATTTATTTTATAAGCTTTCACACAATTTTTCCAAAGTTGTGTCAAAATCGGATGACTATAGGTTATAGCTCCCATGGGAGTGATCGGTCGAGAAACTTGGACGGACTCAGCTCGTCATGCTAATCAAGAATATATATACTTTATTTGGTTGGAAATGCTTCCTTCTATGCGCTACAAACATCTGGACGATTTCAATATACCCTCTGCAAGGGTATAAAAAACGTGTTGCAAACTTCGGTCGAGCCAAAGACAACTTTCCGCTGTTTTTAATTTTTTATTTATTTGAGCACATGTCGCTGCTCTAGACAATTACCTATCAACACGGAGTATCCGCCATTATATATTTGTGAGTTTTAAATAAGGATTTTAAAGTTTCTTAATCGATTTCTAGGAACTCAATTTCAAAATGTGCGGAATAAAACCATAGATCTTGCAAAGGTCGTCAAATGTTCGGGAATTCAAGAGCGGAAAATGCCCTTAATACAAATGTAATAAATAAAGAGTGAACCACTGAACCGAAACGAGTCGCGGGTTAACAACCAAACCGACACAAAGTGGCGCCTGTAGAGCCAGCGAGGTGCCAAGAACCAAAAATTTATTGTGCGTCTACAAAATATTGAATAAGCACATCTTAAAGGAAATTGATCTTTAGATCTTTAGTGTTGAAAATTTACTAGATTTAGGTAATTTACTCCGCTATCAGGTATAAAATAACAAAAAAAAATTAACTTCATTGTTTCTGTTCCATTCTTTGAAATCATTTTTATTTCAAATTATCGTGTTTTCTTTACATCGTGATTGAATTCAATTTGCTTTAAATCATTAATATCATTGAAGATTGCTCTATGGTAATTTATAATTCTTTTATAGCAATCATATTGAATTATATTTGGATTGCATTCATTTAATTTAATTCTAAATGATTTCAATCATTAAAATAAATCTAGAGAGTGAAACTGTTATGATTTACATTGGAATTTGAATAAAATCGAACGAATGAAATATTGTCTAATTCAAATCACCAAGTGATTTATCTAGAATGGGTTTGATAAGAAAAGATTTAAATCCAATCTTTAAATCATTTCATTTATGTACTAATCAAACTGAAAATTTAATTTAACTGTCAAAATCATTAAAAGCAATCAAATTGAATCTTAAAGGGGTACATAGATACATTAAGTTAAACCTAGTTCCAACCATGTTAGAGAGCACCAGAAATTGGTAGTTGATTAGTAATAACCATCTGTTGCATTGTTCAAACTGCTGTGCATATGCAAAAAAACAACAAAATCGCTATCTGCCGACAGTCGGCATGCAGCAGGTAGAGAGCCGATGCACTTGTACAAAATAACAATAACGCGGACCCACCCTCAAGCAGCATGCCGTGGGCAGCTCGCGGTCTGTTGCCCTCGGCTCGGGCAGTTTGCCCTTCGGCTCCGGGCAGTTTGCCCTCGGCTCGGGGCAACGAGCCAGCAGCGGGCCCGCTGCCCGCGGATTCTGGCCCGTTATTGTGGGGCCGCGCTATTGTTAAATGCCCCGGGCATCGGGCAATTGCTACGGAGCAGCGGGCTGCTGCTGGCCCACTGCCCGCGGATTCTGGCCCGTTGCCCCGAGCCGCGGGCAAGTCGCTGCCCTTTTGAGCCGCGGGCAAAGAGCGATTCCGAACCCTGATTTTAATAGATGAGTTATGAAAGCCTATTTACCGTGACTGATAACTTATTAAATATCAAAAAAAAATACCAAAGAGGACACAAAATATCAATATTATAAGAGTTTACTGTCAATCTAGTTGACAATTATGCTAGGATCAATGCACATGCGCAATTCACTGTAAATAGATCTCCATGTTCATACTTAACTACATTTCACACATGCCCACAGATAACTACCCAATCAAAGGGGATAGCAACCCAGGATCAATGCAAAATCGCATTTATTTCACCATGATTACAAATAGTTATATCTTCGTCAGTTATGCAGCCTCAGTGAAGAGTGCTGCCGGATGGCTCAGCACTCAGCAAGCAACAACCACGGCGTCGTTTTTCCGTGAAGATTGACGATCGAAATGGTTCAAAAAGCAGTCCGCATGGGCAGTGTTTTGGACCGTATTCATTTTCTCAGTGTACCAATTATATTACATTTTGTCCAAGAGTAAACTGATAGCTTCTTCGTCCATACAAGTAAGAGTGTATCCATAGAGTTCGTGGTTCATTCGCAACGTTCATCGCCAACTTTAAGAGGTCCATGGTATTCATCATGGTTAGTATTATTGAAATTACAGCTGTGTAGCTATGTTATGTTCTTACGCTTATGCATTGATCCTAGCATGATTTTCAACTAGATTGACAGTAAACTTGTATAATATTAATGGTTTTTATAACTTCTTCCCATTGAAAATGGGAAAAGGGGGATCATGAATTTGTGCGAATGTATGTAACAGGGAGAAGGAAACATTTCCGACCCCATAAAGTATATATATTCTTGATCAGCGAGAGCACCCGAGTCGATATAGCCATGTCTGTCAGAGACTATAAGAGATAGAGCCACAAATTTTTGCTTGAAGTCAATGTATGCCGTACGCAGATCAAGTTTGTTTCAGATTTGGAAAATTGCTTGTTTTTTATCTTCCTTGGTATTTTTCGCGACTTTATAAGCTGTCAGTCTCGGTAAATTAATATAATATAAAAAAATATATAAAAAGGGGGATCATGAAGTTGTGCGAATGTATGTAACAGGAAGAAGGAAACATTTCCGACCCCACAAAGTATATATATTCTTGATCAGCGTGAGCAGCCGAGTCGATATAACCATGCCCGTCTGTCCGTCTGTCCGTCCGTCCGTCTGTCTTTCTGTATGAACGCGTCGATCTCCGAGACTATAAAAGGTAGAGCCACCAATTTATGCATGAAGGTACATGCATGCCGTACGCAGATGAATTGAAATTAAAAACAAATGAACATGGTATTTTGTAGTCGGGGCACTCGACTGCAGCGACCTTACTTGTTTTTTTTTTTGGAAAAACCTGCAAATAATATTTAGTTTTCATTTAATATAATTTAATTTACAATATTTATAAAGTTGTTCAACCTGACTGACTGACTGACTGGGGACCGTCGCACAGCCTAAACGGTAAGAGATAGAAGGCTGAAATTTTGACAGAAGTTTCCTTATGTGGTGAATGTGCGTACAAAAGCGGGATTTTGGAAAATTTGGTCGGGAAATGTGGAAAATTCAAAGAAAACTGTTGTATGCAACTTTTTTGTTTTTCATCTGATCGGGTTCAAATTTATCTTCAGAGATCTATATGAAAATTCAACAATGACTGCATACCAGACTTCCGGAATATTCACCCCCCTGGATGGAAATTGGGTGGTCAGGGTTGTATGGATTGAATATTAGTTCCCAGCGATTAGCTCCAAACTCATTTTCAAAATTACACATGACAAAGTATAAACAGCGTGACTTTACACTTTTGGAAAATCTACCCCCAAAGTCGGAAAATGGGCGGAAAACTGTTGTATGCAAATTTTTTGTTTTTCATCCGATTAGGTTCAAACTCATTTTCAAAGATCTATATGAAAATTCAACAATGACTGCATACCGTTTTTCCTGAAAATTCACCCCCCTGGGTGGCAAAGGTTGTAGGGGTTGAATTTTAGTCCCCAACGTTTAGCTCCAAATTTATTTTCAAAGTTGCTCATAAAAAAATATAAGCTACGTGATTTTTAAGTGTACCCCCGTTTAGCTCCAAATTTATTTTCAAAGATTCTCATAAAAAAATATAAGCTACGTGATTTTTAAGTCTACCCCCAAAGTCGGGAACTGGGCGGAAAACTCTTACATGGAACTTTTTAGTTTTTCATCTAATCGGGCTTAAACTCAATTTCAAAGATCTTAAGAAAAATTCAACTATAACTGCATACAATTTTTCAGGAAAATTCACTTCAAAAATTCAATTTGGGTGGAAAATGGCTGTTCAAGGATGTATGGGCGAAAGTTCCCAGCGATTAGCTGCTAACTCATTTTCTAAACTACTCACAAATAAATACGAATTAGGTAACTTTCAAATTTTGGAAAATCTATTCCTAAACTCGGAAAACGGCCGAATAACTGCTAAATGTAGCTTTTCAGTTTACAAAAATAACTTTTTGTTTTTCTTTCGATCGGATTCAATATCATTTTCTAAGCTCTATTTGGAAATTCCAAACAAAATTATGCTCTCTTTTGTTGGTGGGTTGGAGCAATTTTTAACTTTCTCTTGATTAAGAGAGAAATTGATCTTCATTTGATCAGCTCCATGAACATTTTGAAATCACATTATAAAATATTAACAGCATGATAAACTATCATCCATTTAAAGGAATGCTTGTGACTTTAAACTGCAAATGCTAACGTCATCATGCGCACGGTTGCTACTTGAGAAAATAAAATTGCACCAAAAAGTTAAAAAAAAGAACCATTTAAAAAAAAAAGAGCCAAAAAAATTTTCTTCAGTTATTCATGGTATTTTTTCGTTTCATTAAATAAAAAAGTCTGTTTCACACTATCGTAAGCTTATACATCCATTTGAATTCATTTCAGGAGATTTCTTAAACTTACTAATACTAATATGTACTAAAAAAAATATTTTATGCATTAATTAATTTCTTAATACTAAAAAGCAAAACAGTCAATATTCTTATTGTTTAAGTCGCACACTGATTTTCTCTATACTTATATTTTACAGACCACACGTAATGTGGCTCTGTACTTGTACACAGCACCTTGGATAGCATTATACTGGAAACTGAATCAAATTCGAGTTTGTTTCTCAATTTGGACTTTATTAAACTGACAGCAAAAAATTTACGCTCTGCCGCAGCAGAGCTGTGTGGAAGGCATAATATATTTCTTACAAATCCTACTAGTTCCTTAAACACTTTAATATTAAGCCCGTTTTTCACTTTCACTACTTCTTCCCAAATTAAAGATATCTCCTCTTCTTTTTTAAATTAAGCTTCAGTTAACTTTAACATGGCCCATTGAGAAATAATTTCATCTGGATCCGATTCACATAAGTGTTCAAAGCAATTAATTAAAGGCATTATATCAGGTTCTTCGCTAGAAATTACATTGGCTGGTGTGATCATAATAAGAGACTTAATATCCTCTCGGCCATAGTCAAAGGCTGCACTATTTGCAGAACCAGCTCCAAGTAAAACTCACGTACCGTTTCCTTTACTTGTAGAATTGCGGATTTATCTGTAAACTTGCTATCCATATATTGTTGGGCTTTAAGTCCAACGAAAATTTTGTCAACGGGCAATAAATACGGTTCTAAGTCTTTAACAATAAAGTGACTGAGATCCAAATTCTTTAAATAAGAGTGCGCAACAAAGTTATTGAGAATTACTTTTAAAGTAGTTTCTAGTCTCATAAAAAGAAAAGGTAAACGAACTCGTTCCGATTGAAATTCCGTATTTAAATCATTAATAATTTTAAGAATATAACTTAAAAAGTATAAATAGATTTTGATTTCTGGATTATTCATTAAACTGACTACTTCTTTTGGCTTAATACTGTTGACTCCTAGGGTCTGAGATATGAAATATAGTTGAAGAGCATTCCACTGCTCAAGCATTCGCCCAATATCTTTTTCTAAGGACAGCCATCTTGTCATAGCTATTCCCAAAATTTTGTGTCGTTTTACTTCGCAGTATTCTTGGAACTCTTTTAATTCCTGCGTTCTTTTCGGGCTCCAAGCAAAATATGAATATATATTTCGGCATAGCAATTCAATGCTAGATGGCAATTTTTTGCATGCGTATCCCGAGCAAAGGTGTAGGGACAAGTGCATTTGAGGTAAAACAAGTTGGTGTCTCCACTTAGCTTGGTTTTAAAACTACTTAAATTTCCAGCCATAGTGTTTGCTCCGTTAGTTGCAAGGCCGATTAAATTTTTTAGTGGTATTCCGTTTGTTAGAAGAAATGATTTTTCGGCCTTATAGATCGATTCTGCGTCACATTTTTCCAGCTCAATGAGTGTTAGAAACGTGTCTTTTATCATACCTGTTACGGTATGAAAATAACGTGCCACCAGCACAAGAGCCTTTCGGTTTGCAACATCAGTTGTTTCGTCGACAATTAGGGAAAACTTCGAGCTTTTTTTAATCATGTACAATGCGTTCCATGGATTTATTGCCAAGTGCATTGGATATTTGTGTTGCCTTGGTTCGACCACATTTGCTGTCCTTGGCAATTTTTGAGTCTGGACAGCACACCCGCAGCAAATTTGGCAGTAAGTCCATCAATATAAATGGGAGGTTGTGCATCATAAGGAACATGACTAGCGCATATTCCGCATTGTGAACCTGCTTATTGTATGAAGTTTTTTCACTTGTAAAGCTATCTATTTTTACTTGGTTTTCCTTTGCCTCCAGATTCCTTACAGCTAGCCTCTCGTGCCTTTTAAGGCCGGTTAGGTGGTTAAGTAAACATTTGTCACATGCGGCACAATATGCACGTCCATCCTTTTTTTGTAGCCAGCGTAACTTATCAAGCCACTCCGGCCGAAATTTGCGGTGTGCTGAAACGGGAACTCTAAAACAAAAATTATATTATATGACTGTCGCTTTAACATGCTTTTTAACAATCTCACTTTTTGCTTTCCACCTGTGAACTAGTGTTCGTGATCTCAGGGTCTGTGTGAGAGGACTCAGTTACAGTTGTAAGAAACCTTAATATAAGGTTGTCATAAGTCTTGCGGTATTTTTATTGAATTTTCAATTGTTCATAAAATTGGTTATAATAATGCGATTTAAGTCAAATATGCGCCGTTTTGTTCGATGACGAGATCCCAACGAGATGCCAACTTCATAATGCCCCTCTTATAGAAGCTCGCTTCCCTATTGTCAAAAAACTCGGAGAGCCAATTTTCACAGGACTCTCTTGTGGCCAACTTCCGACTACCAAGCTCGTTCGCCATGGACAGAAATAGGTGGTAATCACTTGGTGCGAGATCCGGACTATCCGGTGGATGCAAAAGAACCTCCCATCCGAGCTCCCGGAGCTTCTGGCGCGTCACCAAAGATGTGTGTGGCCTGGCCTTGTCCTGGTGGAAGACAATTCGGCCTCTGTTGATCAAAGATGGCCTCTTCTGCATGAGTGCTGCATTCAAGCGGTCCAGTTGTTGGCAGTACAGGTCCGAATTAAGCGTTTGGCCATAGGGGAGCAGCTCATAGTGGATGATTCCCTGCCAATCCCACCAAACACACAGAAGAACCTTCCTGGCCGTCAATCCAGGCTTGGCCACCGTCTGGGCAGCTTCACCGCTTTTCGACCACGACCGTTTGCGCTTCACGTTGTCGTAAGTGACCCACTTTTCATCGCCAGTCACCATCCGCTTCAAAAACGGGTCGATTTTGTTGCGATTCAGAAGCGATTCGCATGCATCCATACGGGCCAAAATGTTTTTTTGCGTCAAGTCGTGTGGCACCCACACATCGAGCTTCTTTTTGAATCCAAGCTTCTTCAAATGGTTTATAACGGTTTGATGACTCATGCCCAGCTCTTCGCCGATGCTACGGCTGCTACTATGCCGGTCTCTTTCGATCAATTCAGCGATTTTATCGCAATTTTCGACGACAGGCCTTCCGGGCCGTGGCGCATCTTCGATCACCTCTGCACCAGAACGAAAACGGTGAAACCATCGTTGTGCGGTGGAAATAGAAACTGTATCGGGTCCATAAACTGCACAAATTTTATTGGCAGCATGAGATGCATTTTTGCCTTTATCGTAGTAGTACTGTAAAATATGCCGTATTTTCTCTTTATTTTGCTCCATGTTTGCGACGCTATAACTCAAGAACGACTAAAAACAAACAACAATAAATCAAACACGTGTTAGCGCGTGAAAAGAGCTTTCCAAAAGGCTCTAGCGTGAACCGATGCGACTAATACAACTAGAACTACGCGCTTGCAAAGACAATCTTGCGGAAATACCGCAAGACTTTCTATATAATCAATTTAAAATGAATATTATGATAGTGTGTCAACTCTTCTTTGCTTACTTGTCCATTTTGTCACAAAATAACTGAATTAAAGAGTTCACTATTCAAATTTTCGCAACCGCTACCGTCTACAGCCAAGCGCTTTAGTTAAACGGAATACAGTATTCTTATTATTAGCGATGGGCTTAGGCTCCGATTATTTACAAAGTTGCATGCTTTATACCAAAGTTGCATGCTTTATACCACAGACTGTGGTTTCGATAGATTTCAGTGCTAAGAAATGTTGAAAAATGGTCAGTGTTGACAGAGGCTGAAAAGTATTCAATCTATTTTGGCTAAGGCAAATCAAAAAAAAAAACACCAATTTCCAAAAAAAAGAGCCATTGCACCAACAGGAAAAAAACACCAGTTTTGGTGCAAAAACACCAAGTGTGGCAACCGTGATCATGCGCTAAAGTGAGTTGGGTACTATTTTTAAGCCAAAGGAAAGACGCTTAAATCTGAATGATCCTTTAGTGGTTGAGAAGCAAGTTATTTGTCTGGAATTTTCCTCCAATTCTATTTGGTGAAAACCAGACATAATATCTAAGCAAGAAACGTATTTTGTTCTACTTAGTTGGTCGAGGACGTCATCCATTCTTGGTAGCGGAATTTTGTCTGCTAATAACTTTTTTTTTTATTATCCGATAATCGACGACTAGTCTCAATCGCTTTTCACAGTTTCGGGGTAGTGACTTTTTAGGAGCCAAGAGAACTGGGGTATTATATTTATTTTAATGTACACTAGGGGGTTACCTTTTAATGTGAGTTTTTATTTGTAAGAGTTATTTGTTGAAATATGTTCACTTTATAGAGCGAAAACATCGTTATATTCGGAACAGAGTTCAGTTATTGACCCATTTATAAATGAAGGAAACTTTTGTAACCAATTTCTCCATAATAAATGTTCCATGATCAACACATGTGTTTCGAATATTATATATATTATAATTGGAAAGACTTTATTGGTAGTTTTTATTATTCTTACATACTTCTAAGCTTTTGCTTAGAATGGTGTTAACTATGAAAATTCCCAGTTGTATCTCTTGATATTGTGGAAACACCTCTTCTTCTTTCTTGTTAATTGATATTGGCCTGATAAATTGAGCGAGCTGGTATGGTAAATGGGTTTGAGTGTGGCGATATTTTCCCAGGTATGGCTATTTGTGTTTCCAAGTGGGTTGACTATTAATAAGTTTTCTTTGTATTGGTAATCGATTATGCAATTAAATTTCTTTAGAAAGTCTATTCCTAATATACAACAAATATTGGCTACGACCCCGCAATAAATTTGGATTTTTAAAGATATTGAGCTCAGATTATGCAGTGTAGTAAGTGGCCAGTATCTACGATCTCATTTTTCAATTTTCATAAAGATCGGTAAATAAATGGCAGAGTTGAAACAATGTTGCATTTTTATCCGAGCCGCATGAGGATATTAAACACCAATTGCCCTGAGTAACGGGTATTTCGAAGTCGGGCAAAGCCGACTTTAACCTACGCTCTCGTTATACCCTTGCAAAGGGTATTATAATTTTGCCCAGAAGTTTGCAACGCATAGAAATATTCATTTCCGACCCCATAAACCATATATATTCTTGATCAGCGTGACGATTGAGCCGATTGAGCTTTGTCCGTCCGTCTGTCTGTCTGTTTCTACGCGAACTAGTCTCTCAGTTTGGAAGCTTTCGAGCTGAAATTTTGCACAGTCTTCTTTTTGCTGCACAATATGTCAGAGCCGACTGGATCGAATGCCTATATCCCATAGCTCCCATAGGAATAATCGGTCGGAAAATAAGTTTTTGTGACAAAAACTTTTTTCTTTTCAACGAAAACGTCTCCAAACTTTGTAATCGTAGGTTTACTATGTTTTTTTTTATTATTCTACCAAGTTTTATTAAAATCGGACAACTATATGGTATAGCTGCCATACAAAAGATAGGTCTAAACAAGAAAGAAAGTTGGTCAAGCCCGACTATAGCATACTCTGTACCAACGAAATTATACGCTCAGCATAAATTTTGATGCTGCAGTAGTAGCTCAAAGCAGCGCTGCTGCAGCGAACAGTCTTTTGATCATAACTCGAAAACCGTTCATCCAATCTTCACCATTCCTTTGGCTGATCGATAAGTTATCCTTATTACTAAATATATCTAGAAGGAACAACCCACCTATCTTTAAAACTGTAGGAGATATGACGTTTTTTCTAAATTGCGGGGGCGGCAGGGGGCGTGGCCAAAATTGAAAATAAACTTGATCTGCCTGCAGACATAAGAAGCATATGTCCCATACATGACAAACCTCTATCTCTTACCATCTCTGAGATCTGTGCGTTCATACGGACATGGCTATATCGACTCGGCTGTTGATGCTGATCAAGAATATATATACTTTATGGGGTCGGAGATGCTTCCTTCTGGATTTTACATACTTTTGCACAAACTTATAATACTCTATGTACCTACGGTACAGAGTATAAAAACAGCATTTGTTAGAAAAACTTTTTTGTTTTTAATGGTAGCATCCTGCAATTTTGCATTTGTTTGTTTCACGTGCTTTCACATAAATTTACAAATTTTTGGCCAAAACGGATGACTATATCGTATAGCTCCCATACGAACGATCGGTCGGAAAATGGGAAAAAGAGTATTTTTTTAAGTTATTTAAGCGAGCACTTGCAAGGGTATAAAAACTTCGGCACAGACGAAGTTAGCTTGGCTTTCTAGTTTTTTTTTTTTAGTGTAGTGCTAAGCGCATCGATAATTGCTGAGTTAATATAAGAGTAGCAGCTGTTGGCTGTTGGGAAAAGATTATTTTAAAATTTTCTAGCTTCTTAATAAGAAAAATATTTCTCTAAGGGCCGATTTCTCATCTTCTTCATAGCGGCTTTGCGTCAGATAAACAAAGATTTTACTCTGTTATTTGTAGGTTTATGTAGTAGATTAGAAAATGGCCCTTAAGGTTTTACCCCCTTTTTTTTTTTAATTGCTTCGCTATGCTCAGTATGTGTGTGGATATTTGGCGCCCTTTTTAGTTTTTTTTTCCACATGATGACTAGCGGATTTTTTCTTCTTACATTTTTTCCAGGGTTCGGAATCGCTCTTTGCCCGCGGCTCAAAAGGGCAACCACTGGCTCGCGACTCGCGAACTGTTGCCCGCGGCTCGGGGCAACGAGCCAAAGTTCGCGGGCAGCGGGCCAGGAGTAGCCCACAGCTCCCCAGAAAATGCCCGCGGCTCGGGGCTGAGGACATTAGCCCGCGAGCAGCGGGCAGTTGCTGGCTCGCTGCCCGCAAACTGTTGCTCATTGCCCCGGGCAAAGGGCAAGCTGCCCGGGGGCAAAGGGCAAGCTGCCCGGGGGCAAAGGGCAAGCTGCCCGGGGCAAAAGGGCAAACTGCCCGGGGCAAACGGCAAGTTGACCGGGGCAAAAGGGCAAACTGCCCGGGGCAAACGGCAAACTGCCCGGGGCAAAAGGGCAAGCTGCCCGGGGCAAACTGCCCGAGAGCCGAGGGCAACAGCTCCTTGCCTTCGGCACGTTACAGATACTACTGTGGGCAAAAAGTAAGGTGAATTTGTTTGTAGAATGAAAAATCTTTATTTATTCTTCTAAATCACTTTCATCCCCTTTAAAATAATCCCCTCCCGATAAAATACACTTATGCCAACGTTTTTTCCAATCCTCGAAACATGCCAAATAGTCCCTTTCCGGTATAGCCATCAGCGCTTTCTTCGATTTTGCTTTTATCTCCTCAATCGACTGGAAACGCGTTCCCCGAAGTTGTCTTTTGAGTTTTGGGAATAGCCAGAAGTCACACGGAGCCAAATCAGGCGAATACGGTGGTTGCGGAACGATATGCGTCGAATTTTTGGTGACTTTTTTGCAAGAAATTGAGAACTTTCGGTACCAAACGAGATTTGACTTTTCGTAAATTTTTTCGCAAATAGTTTTGGCCGCCTAAATCGGTCAAATACCCCACTGTGCGACGCAGCGAAACTGATAAAAACCTCTCTGCACTCTGTTAGAGATGCTGAAATCCTTGACTTGACTTTTATGCAGTTCCGCCACCCCGTCCAGTATTAGAGATCTGTTTGTTCATACGGACGGACAGACGGACAAGGCTATATCGACTCGGCTGTTGATGCTGATCAAGAATATATGTACTTTATAGGGTCGGAGATGCTTCCTTAACTATCTGTAATTGCAAGGAGCTGTTGCCCTCGGCTCTCGGGCAGTTTGCCCTTTGCCCCCGGGCAGTTTGCCCTTTGCCCCGGGCAGTTTGCCCTTTTGCCCCGGGCAGCTTGCCCGGGCAGCCGAGCCGCGGGCATTTTCTGGGGAGCTGCGGGCTACTCCTGGCCCGCTGCCCGCGAACTGAGGCTCGTTGCCCCGAGCCGCGGGCAAAAGTTCGCGAGTCGCGAGCCAGTGGTTGCCCTTTTGAGCTGCCCGCAGCCCGCGGGAGCGGGCAATTCCGAACCCTGATTTTTTCTTTATTTTTGCATTGTTTGTTTTGTTTTTGTCATGTAGTTCTAAAGTTTATGTTGAGTTTTTATTGATTTATAGCAAGGCAATTTGGCCGCCGTTCTCCCCAGGGTGCGCTACTGGGCGCACTCTCTGATTTTTGTTTTTGTTTATGAGGCGCTCCAGCTCATACGCTCTTTCCCACATGTGGGATGCCTCTCAAGGGGGTGGTGGATGCGCTTTGATTTTTTCCAACAGGGCTGCTCTCTCCCGTCGGTTTCTGGCCAGCTTGCCTCTGCGTTTGGGCGCCCTTGCGTAGGGTATGCGTAGCAGCATCTCCTCCTCTGCCTCGCGCTTCTCTGCTGCCGCTCGTGCCGCCGGCTGTTGCTGGCGGTATTCCTGGAAAGACAGCGGTTTGGGTCCAGCCTGAGTATCTTTTTTCAGCGCTGCTTTTATCCTTTGGTACTTGATAATTATTGAGTTTCTGCTTCCTAAGGCTACAAGTACAGAGACTTATTAATTATTGCATTAGTCACGAAAAATCAATCACAAAGAAAAAATAAAAAAAAAAAAGATTTTTTATGTTTTTAATATTATTTGTTCGTCGTGAAGAAGCAAAGTCAATCTTGTCATATAAGTATATCGGTTCCGTTGGATATGGGCTGATGGTTGCCCCTTGCCCATAGTGTACTTAATCCTGCCATTTTTATTAGGTCGGGATATTTATTTAATTTTTAACCGTTACTTGTTGAGTAAAAAGGGTATACTTAAGTCGTGCATATGTATGTAAGAGGCAGAAGGAAGCATCTCCGATATCATAAAGTATATATATTCTTCGTCAGCATCAACAACCGAGTCGATATAGTCATGTCCGTTTGTCCGTCCGTCCGTCCGTCTTTATGAACACCTAGATCTCAGAGACTAGAAGAGCTAGAGCAACCAAATTTTAGATATAAGCTAGTATTGTCTGTAGGCAAATCAAGTTTGTTTCACATTTTGGCCACCGCAATAAAAAATGTTGAATATCTCCCACAATTTGTAAGCTATAGAGCTCAGATTTTGCAGTATAGTGCATGTGTCCAATATGTACAATCTCGCATTTTCATAAAGATCAGATAATAAATGGCACAGTTAAAAAAACGTCGCATACTTATCTAAGCCGCATGAGGTTATTATACACTAATTGCCTTGAGTAACGGGTATTTTGAAGTTGGGCAGGACCGACTTTAACTTACGCTCTCGTTTTTTTGCTGCCATTTAGGTTTGGCAGGATCGCCATGTAATCGAAAAAGGAGAGTTGTGGTGCTATGTTGCGATAAGCAAAGCAAGTGATTTTATTTGGCAGCCTCGAGCTCCAGAAATTCTTTTCGTTTAGATGGGGTCTTATGGAGTAACTTTAAAAACATTGTTGGATCTCAAGTTCTAAGAATTACGGTAAATTGCTTATCTAAGCTTAATCAGTGGAATGCATGTCTAGTCTTATCCGGTTAGAACTGATTTTGTGCAATTTTGAACTTAAAGCTTTAAAGGTGCTCTTGTATATTCTTAAGACTAAATTTAAAATAGTGTTTTTATAACAATTAAGCTTACACAATTATAGACCTAAAATTATGCTACACCACAAATCTTATTCGGACACGTGCATAACACAAAAATGTCAAATTTCGACCTAAATCAAGGTAACAGGTGCATTTTTAAGAAAGGAAGCATAACTTTTTCCCAATAGGGTACCTATCAGACACCAGAGAGATAACTATATAAACTAAGCATAATCCATGGATTGGTTCATGGCCGAAAGTTGGCGAGACAAGTACTTCATATATTTTAGAAGCATAGCGTTGAACAAATTAAAATTATTTGGCCAGGCAAAATAGTAGCCGTCCTCCCGACCGCCCTAGAGGCACAGGACATGAAAACCGGAAGGAAATTATTAAATATTGTTATCTACGGGCTGAATAAACTTCTTGGCTTCTCAAAAGCGTCTTTCAAAATCCTCTAATTTTCAACATCGGACTTATTAATCTTTTTATGGAGAAGAGTGGTAAAGGATTCCTTCCATAAGAAATTGAAACGGATTACCACATAGACATCTAATAGAATTTATAAATGGGCTTACAAAGTGCATCCGCATAGAACCTAAACACACAACTAGGCACTTCAATGGGGGCACTAAGCACTTATATATAGAGCCTTCAAACTGGGTTTTTTTTGGTTTCACTTCTCACGTTGACATTGCGACCCCAGCGCCCGATCGTAGACACCCGAACGCAACTCCGAGTGAGCGGCAGCTAGCAGAGAGCACCAGAGAGCAGAGGCCATTTAGTGGCCGTTCAACCCCAGAACGAGACGCACGACGTGCGTCGATCGCTGTCATTTCGCTTCTGTGTGTATCTCACGCCAATGCACACATTGTTGTCGTAAAAATGGGCAGTATTGCCAAACTTCACTCCTATTCCTTAGCAAAATACGCAAACGCAAATGGCAATACACCAGCAGACAGGCAGGCAGAATGGCATGCACCTGCTACCGAGATTGCTTCCATTGATTTTTAGTAAAGCAAAATATTTTTTATTTATGATTTCTTATTATATTTATTTTATTAATTGTTGTTCTATTAATTATATACGTAAGTAAATAATTGTGGGCTTATAACATTTTTTTTATTTTTTTAATTTATTTAAAAAAAAACCAACAAGATTACAAATAATGCATTAAATAATGCACTGCTTAAACCAATACAATAATACAATTTAGATTTTTGTGCTTTTGGCATTCAAATAATTTGGCCAATTTTGACCTAAATCAAGGAACTATATCGGAAAGCCCCTTTTATGTGTTTGTAAGAAGAAAAAGAATTGTAAGATAACTGGCAATTTGCAAATGTGTGTAAGTAAGAAAGGTTTTAGAACGTGGGGCATAAATGGAGGGCACTTGAACATAGAAATGGAGAGGGATGTGAATGGCAATATCCTCTTGAGTTCACAAGACACCAAATTCATTCACAGATCGATATTTGCCCATTTTGCTTCTTTATGACTAAGAAATTAACTCTAAAAAACCCAAAACTGGAGAAAGGCAGTCACAATGTAACAGGTACAACGGGTTACCTGTTCGGGGTTTTGCGGAAACTGCCGCGACAAAAGATATCGAAGCGTACGGGGAAATTCCGTAAGCATTGCAGCCGTGAACTGCTGTGTCGAATCTACCTAGTTAATATGTAAAAAAGGGCTCAACTAGAACAACCAGTGAGAGCACAGGTGCACAAAAATGCTATTTTCATTCGTGAAACTGGACTAATGTGCACTTGTATTGTTTTCATTTAAAGATTCATTTGCTTGTAAATTTACCTGACAAGTCTTTACAAATGTGCGTGTATCTAAAACTGTTATAAAACTGTTCATTCTGCTCTTTTTTTATGCAATTTGTGCAAAATTCGACTTCATCAGTTGGTTTATCTCCATCAGCTTTATTTGCTTCATTGTCATTATAATCTTTTCTAATAAAAGTAATATTATTCATCGGGCTCTCTGCAATATATACGCATTCCATGCTAATATCTTTTGGTTCGCCCATATGGATCATATGGACTGCCCACATTTAATTTTAAATTGGGTTCATAAAACAAGCGCAGAGTCGGCATCGCACCTTCCTTTAATTTCTTTTTTTCCAAAATTTTTTTTTTTAAATGCAAATTACAAATTAGCAAGTTTGTATTGTCAATATTATCAACATGGAGCAAGTTGCACTTTGAAAGCCATTGGCGACGGACTTCATTTTTAGGGAAACTAAAGAGTCTTACTGGGAATTGCTCTGAGCCGTCCCTGTAGCTTCTCAAACATGTCTTAACCGCACACGTTAACCCACTTTTTCTCTTGTCCGAACGTATTCCACTTGTCACGTTATTCATTTTGATATTTAATTTTAGTTATTCAATGATCAATCAAATTAATCAAAGCTTTATATACTGTACAAAAATATTAAGAAACCTGAAAACGTTAAAATAAAACTAACACAAGAGTCTTAAAAAAAACTATTTTATGTACGTTTCAATAAAAATGATTAAAAATATGTCAAAAAAGGAAAAGGATTAAAATATTTAACTATGACTTGCGATTTTAGAAATGTCTAGTTCACAACACTCGCGTTCGCAATAAATTAAATTAGTTATAGAAATATATTTAAAACACAAATCACACAAAAGCACAGCAAAAATAAGTACACTTTATCGTTCGGAGAATCGATATTAACTAGATTGTATGCAAACGCCGTCTGACTATTTATGCTTTTTTTCTAAAAAGGGTCTAATCATAAAAATGTTAAAAAATAAATAAAATAAAAGTGCACATTAGTCCAGTTTCACGAATGAAAATAGCATTTTTGTGCACCTGTGCTCGCACTGGCTGTTCTAGTTGAGCCCTTTTTTAGGGCTCACGTTCTAAAACCTTTCTTACTCACACACTTTTTCAAATTGCCAGTTATTTTACAATTCTTTTTCTTCTTACAAACACATAAAAGGGGCTTTCCGATATAGTTCCTTGATTTAGGTCAAAATTGGCCAAATTATTTGAATGCCAAAAGCACAAAAATCTAAATTGTATTATTGTATTGGTTTAAGCAGTGCATTATTTAATGCATTATTTGTAATCTTGTTGGTTTTTTTTTTAAATAAATTAAAAAAATAAAAAAAATGTTATAAGCCCACAATTATTTACTTACGTATATAATTAACAGAACAACAATTAACAAAATAAATATAATAAGAAATCATAAATAAAAAATATTTTGCTTTACTAAAAATCAATGGAAGCAATCTCGGTAGCAGGTGCATGCCATTCTGCCTGCCTGTCTGCTGGTGTATTGCCATTTGCGTTTGCGTATTTTGCTAAGGAATAGGAGTGAAGTTTGGCAATACTGCCCATTTTTACGACAACAATGTGTGCATTGGCGTGAGATACACACAGAAGCGAAATGACAGCGACCGACGCACGTCGTGCGTCTCGTTCTGGGGTTGAACGGCCACTAAATGGCCTCTGCTCTCTGGTGCTCTCTGCTAGCTGCCGCTCACTCGGGGTTGCGTTCGGGTGTCTACGATCGGGCGCTGGGGTCGCAATGTCAACGTGAGAAGTGAAACCAAAAAAACCCAGTTTGAAGGCTCTATATATAAGTGCTTAGTGATGGGGGCCTGAGATGATAATCCCCGAGCTTTCAGTGGTCACGGTAGGTTGACTTGAAAAACTCAGAGAAACGATCGGCTAAAGCTTGCTCAGTGTTTGCTTTTACATTACCATACCTCACCGGAAAGATAAAAGTGGATGTTCTTCGTTTAGAGTTAACAATCGAATAAAATTGCTTACGATTTTGGGAGAATTGAAGGCTGCAACGGCTTAGATAATCTTTATAGCATTGATCATTGAGCACATTAAAGGTGGAACGGGCAATTACATAACGGGAGAAGTCCGATGATTTACCGGTTTTCTTATACTGAATAAAATATCACGACTTCTTGTTCTTCAGGGTTGTTAGTTCCCTTGAGAACCAAGGCTGCCTAGCAGAACAGCGAGAACGTTCAATTGAAACCCAAACATCGAAAAGAGAGTTCAAGGTATCATAGAAAAGTGGTATGAAAATTTCAATATCTGTTCAAGTGTACAATTGAGACCAATCGGTGTGAAATATTAGATCGATAAGCTTTAAAAAATCATTTTTTTGGCAACATCGGGTTTTAACAGTCAAATTTCTAGAAGCAGTACACAGGTGAAAAGGCAAATCAATTGTAAGGTCTAATGTATGATGATAAGGGTCCTCCGGAAGAACCAATGCGTCAATTCAAAATGAAACATTACTGGGGGATCCAACAAGAAAATCGGATCAAGCGATCTGTTTGTCGAGTTGCGAATAGGGTTATCTTGTGCCATTGACAAATCAAGAAGACCATTAATAAAGTCGTAAGATTTCAAAGGAAGAAGCTCGTTTGATTCTTCATTAGAGGACCAATTAACCTCCGGTAAGTTAAAATCTCCAAGAACAATCAATACTATTTGATAGCAGCCAAGAGACCGATTGATTTGCAGAAAAGTGAGAAGAGTAAATTGTAATATCTGATTGTGAAGGAATAAATAAACAAGTAATAAAAACAGAAAATTAAAGAAAGTTTTTTGAAAACTTATAAATTCGATGTCTTGGGGTGTTGAAGAACGTGCAAGTTCAGGTGAAAGGTCAGTGTTCGAACGAGAACATGGGACGATCGGACTTCAGTGAAATTTGCTGGACTCAAAGGATAAGTGGTTGACTCATTTTGGGCCCTGGAAATGTTTAGAAGCTAAACATAAGTCCACAATCCCACGACTCACACGCAGCGAAAGATGAGACCAGCAACCACCAAGGACCAAAAATTGTATAGAATTATACACTTTAGATGAGCCCACCTTGCAAGACGCCGGGCCATCAGAACTAAATGATGTGCAGCGGTACACGACCCCCACATATTTTACCGAATCGAACAATTTTGGCGCTGTAAAAAAAAAAATCACAAAATGTATAGAATTATACACCTAAGATGAGCACGCTTGTAATTTGATATTTGTACTGAATTGCTATTGCGAGCGATCCTTCTTTTATTTCATAAAATTCATCCCTTAAATCTAACTTATCTATTGCTTCGTTTGTAAGACGAAGCATGTGTATGTTGATGTGTATGTGCGTTGGTAATTAACATATGCACACATATGTGTCGGTCTAGTGGGAGTGGTACATCGCCTGTGCATCTCAAAGAGGCCCTACGCGTGAGGTTGGATACATCCTGACCCTCGTCAAGTGCCTTTTAATATTTATTGCTTAACCATAAGCACTGACTTATTTTTCCTTATGCATATGCATCTATCGCTCTGTGTGAGTCGAGGGATCGTGGACTTATGTTTAGATTCTAAACAGTCAGAGTCAACAGCAATCAAAACCCCAGCCCCAGCTCTGGAGATACGATCGCATCTATAAATGGAGTATTTGGTGGGAAAAACTGTAGAGTCGAAAATTTCGGGTTTTAACCACGCCTTGGTATAAATATTAACATAAAAATCAAATGACATACAATCTATGAAAAGTTTAGCGATCTTAGAAGTAAGACTTCGTACATTTTAGTAGGCAAGCTCGTACATTTTAACGCAACATTGAAAGAAGAGGCTCCAGATTGATTGAAAGGTATGGAAGACAAATGGATATAAGATCGATTTAATACCTTTACAGAGGGCATATTGAAATTGTCCAGATGTATGTTACGCATTGAAGGAAGCATTTCCGACCTCTGAAAGTATATATATTCTTGATCATCATGACGAGCTGAGTCGATATAGCCATGTCCGTCTGGTCGTCCGTCTGTCCGTCTGTTTCTAAGCTATATCACAAAGTCTTCTGGTACAAATACACTGCACATTTGTCGGAACCGGCAGGATCGGATGACTATAACATATAGCTGCCATAATAATGATCGGTCGAGAAACTAGTTTTAGTGAGACCAACTTTTTTGTTTTCAAAGAACAGGCCTGCAAACATTGTTTTCTAAGTTTGCTATGCTTCTCCATAATTTCACTAAGTTTTGTCGAAATCGAACAATTATACAGTATAGCTGTCTTACAAAAGTAGAGTCAGAAGAGTAGTCTTATTGAAAAAAACTTGTTAGTTTTTAGTGGATATGTCCCGCAAATTAGTTAAAAAACGTGCTGCAAGGGTATGCAAACTTCTACCGAGCCGAAGTTAACTTTCCTCTATTTTTTCTTCTCATCTATATACTCTTTTATTATTAGTCAAGCCGACCAGATATCTTTAGAGCTGAAAGCTTTCATAAGCGAATGTGAACTTTTCCACCAAATGATCGGTTGCCGGAGGGTGAGATCATGGGCAGGCCGTGAAAAAGGGCAAAAACAGGGTTTTTGGAGACTTTGAGACCATTATTCTCAAAATCTCTACGTGATGGGCACTTTTAGAGACCAGATTCGTGTTCAGCGATTAAATTCCTATAAGAATTTCCTTGTCTGATCTTTGAATCAGAAAAATAGTTAATTTTTGTCGACCCTGTGTAGTTGGAGCAAAGGTTAATTTTTGAGAAATTTTCGTTATGGAGATAATTGCCAAAAAAAAGGGGTTCGCGCGGGACAAATATAGAAGTTGTTTTTTCGGGCGACAATTCAATCGCCGATTTCAGCGAATCTTGAGGGAATTTTTAAATGTGACTAATATTAGAATGTTTTGTATTAATGATTCTTTAAAATGGTTTTTTATTTTACTAAAAAAGGATTTAAACTGTTACAAAAATTTAATTTTAAGCACGTTCGCTCGGGACATGTTTCACGGGACTTATTTTTAAATCATGATACTTATGTGGTTTCTAATATAATGGAAAGTAGAAACTTACAGTTAATTGCAATCACATAGTTTGTTGTGGTTTCTTAGGCAATCTTAATTTGCTCTTTGTACTCATAGAATGATTTTAGATAGCAATATTTAATTAAATCTATAGAAAAAAAAGTGAAACACAACGATACAAATGAGATAGACGGAGTTAGAGCGACTTTACACTCGAAAATATCGATATGGGCTTTGGCCAGGCACTTATTGCAGATTGCAGGAACTTTGGACCAGTTGACCATATTGACGATCGCTTCAGCTCCGTTGGTGGTGCTCCTCTTGGTAGTATGTCTGCTGGGTTGAGCTTTGTCGCGATGTGATGTCATATCATGCCATCTGTGAGCTGTTGTATAGCACTTTCGCGAATATGTTGAAGTTAGCTGGTTCCTCGCGAATCCATGACAGTACAACAGACGAGTCTGACCAGCAATGAAAAGGACATTGGAACAGGTTCACTTCTCGCAGCACAGAGCTTCAGTTTTGGTACTGTCAAGGTTTTTAATGGAGCGACGCGAGGCTTTCAGCAGAGCAGATGTGCCTCAATCTCGTCATCCTGGAATGAGTGTACATAAATACAGGAACATGAAGTTCCAACGATGCGCCAAGCCGCTGAACACAGCGAGGGAATATTGAGTGCTGAACATTGAATGGTTGCAAAAAACGCAGAAATATGTTGCTGGAGTTTTTTTTTTCTGTTTGGTTGGTATTTATCGGATCTTCTTATAAGAGACTAACAATAATTTTTCAAATCTTAATCTAGAAACTATTTTAAAAATCATCCCCTATCGGAGGTAGTTTGTGTTTGCGGCCCTTCAAGTCAGTCGCTGGGTTGGTAGGTCGATTCTTCGGAGACGAGAATGCGTTGCAAGAAGCTTCTCAGAATATTTGCGGTTAAGTTCCTCTATTTCAGTTCCAACCAATGGGATGCTGAGGTCGTTGTGGATACACTCGTTGCGAAAGTATCATGGCGCTCCAGTGATGGTTCTAAGGATTCTTGACTGTGATCTTTGGACGATGTCCACACTGCTTGCACAAGCGTTTTCCCATAGCTGCGAGCCATAGGTCCAGACATGCCTTATGATGCTTTTGCACAGTAAGACTTTATATTCCATTTATTTTGAGTCTATGTGTTTGCGCCCTGTGAGCCTTCTATCGAGGTGTACACCTAGGTATACATCATCGTTTGATTGCGGAATCAAAGTTGCGTTTAGTGATAGCTGGGGACAGGTGCTTCTGTTGAGTGTAAACGTCACTTGTTTACACTTTTGCTGGTTGTTCGAGCGAGAACATGGGACGATCGGACTTCTTTGCAATTTGCTAGACTCAAAGGATGAGTGGCTGACGCATTTAAGGCCCTGGAGAATGTTTAGAATATAAACATAAGTCCACGATTCCACGTCTCACACATAGCGATAGATGCTTGTGCATAACCATAAACATGTCCTTTAGTAATAATAATTAATATTAATACGCACTTGATAAGGGTCAGGATGTATCTAACCCCACGCGTAGGGAACGTTTGAGTACGCAGGCGATGTACCCCTCCCACTAGACCGACACATATGTGTGCATATTGTAATTACCGACGCACAGACACACAAACAGACAAAGGTCTTACAAAGGAAGCAATAGTTAAGTTAGATTTAAGGGATGAATTTTATAGAATAAAAGAAGTATCGCTCGCTAGAGCAATTGAGTAAAAATATATAATTAAAAGAGTGCTCAACTAAAGTGTATAATCCCATACACTGGTTGATATTTGTACGCCAGGTGGCCGGCTCCTATTGTATTCTCTTCCGTTGTGTACTCATTTTGACGAACTGTAAATACTCTGTTTGTGATGTAACTTTCTAAGACTTTGTTGTGCATTTGGTGGAAGCGTTTCTATATATTGAATGTAAGACCGTCCAACCAAACGCGGTCAAACGTTTGGGCAACATCTGTGAAAATGGCAGAGCAGTATTCGTGGTTTTAAAACGGTTTTGACTTGCTCAATAGTCCCGTGTTTAGCTCGGAATCCAAATTGATGTGAAGGAATAATATTATGTGCATGGGAATCAATTTTACGGAGATCTTCTCAAAAAGTTTTGACAGGCAAGTCTTGAGATATATGTTATGGCAGGACTTGAAAGTTCCATAAACATTTTAGGAGTGAAAGGGTCATGCCCAGGCGCTTTTCTTGGTTGTAGTTCTCCGATAGCATTTTTATTTCAAGTGAATGATCTTTGATTGGATCAGTTTGTGCGGCGGAGGGAACCAATGGAAGTGCATAACAATTGGTGGGTTGATTTGGCTATTTGTTATTTCTATGGTGAAGTGCAAAGACATTCGCCTTCTCTTCGTCACTGCGGGTCCAACGTCCACTCTGGTCCCTTTAAGACGTGTCTACCTTTGCAGGTGGATTGATGATTGCGTGTGCTCTCCATAGGGGAAATTTGGTGCTTGTAAGCGATAGTTTTTCTATATAACGGCTATGGACTAGCTGCTTTTCAGATTCGAATGCTTTGCAAAGCTTGTGTTTCGCAAGTCTCAGACGATTCTTTGACGCAGGCGACCTATAGTGCTGCCGTTTTCTTCTTGCACGCCGGTTTTCATACACCAGTCGGTCTATGTAGCTGTTGGTTAATCTACTACCTTGCTGAGGTGTTGTTATTGTTGTTTAAGGGTTTGAATGATAAGCAGCAGCAGCAATGATAGAGCTGAGGGTTTGTCTTCTTTGTTGTTTATGGTTGGGCTCAGCTCGATGTGACTGCTAATATAATATATTTTTAATTTGTAATATTTTATTCTTGGTCACTCTTCCATTTTATCTTTAATTATAGTTTTATGTCTTTATTCCTCTCTGTATTTGTAAACCTGCATTTTCGTATTCTTTTTTACTTACCTCTTCACAACTCTTCAGGCCTGTTCCGGGCTTCACATAATGTATTAAACTTCAAATGAAATTAAAATCGAACGATTTTGCGTTCGGTGTTCTGGTATTCGACTTGCAATTTGAATGTTTCAGTTCCAAATTGTTTTGCTTTTAACAACTCGCTGAACTTAATCAGATGGATGAAACAATCAAAATCAATAGTGATTTAATATAGCTGATTACTATCTCGGTTTATTTTAATAGCATTTTGTGAAAATACGAATTTACCTCTGATTTCACATGCTCCAAGCAATGCGAATTCAAATCGAGTAATTCTATAAAATTATGAGAACTAGAATTGGTAGCCAAGTCGAAATGGAGAAAATTTAATGTAAGTGAAAAACTGAACAGGCCTGTATACTTGTTAAATAGTTTTGTTAGCTCTAATATCGACTCTGACCAGAACAGGCTGTGAATCGGGGCATAGCTGGCTGGACCGGCAAATAAAAATCCCCCACCGAGTCGGAGTCGTTATTAGTTTATTTTGTAATTTTTGTAGGCTTTCTTTTTTATACCTCCTTAGGAAATAAGCCTTTTTATAACGTGTTTACAAATTTGTTGACAGCCATTGTTTGTCGACTATTAATAAGTAAATATATTTTTTGTATTTGAGTCAGTTTGTCTTATGTGAAGTCAGTCTCCGAAGATATTCTCTGATTTGATGGCACTCCAGAAGGGTGAATATTTTTGGAGAATGGTCTAACGACAAGTCTGCAACGGCTTGTGCAGTTACTAGGTTTTGTGGAACTTTTCTTGTTAAATCAAAGTCGGGTACGTCTTTAGATCTACTGGCCAGTATGTAGGACTTCCCGGTAGAGCTGGACTAGGACATCGATGCTGTCAATATTTTTTGTAAAAAACATGAAACATCGATGTCTCCGACGTTATTGCCAAATTACAGATTGACCATTTTAGGGCAGAAGTTTACTTTTTTATAGGTCAAACAACTTTTTATTTTTGTTCAAAAACAAAAGCTTATTAAAAACGTTTGATTTAATGGAGCATTCTGACTCGCATGAAGATGCTGGATAGAAAAAACTGTTTCGATATATTTCTACGTGGTATCAAATCCCTTGTGCTCTCCTAAAAATAAATATAGTGAATATTTCGTTAATATGATGAACTTACTATTTCCTTCCAGTATTCCACTGGATTGCATTCCCCTGCCTCAGTCTGATTTTCAAACTGCTGTCGCATGATATCTTTAGCGTCAATCTTTGAAGATGCCATTTTGGATTGTAGCTTATCCTTTATAATAGAAAATTTATTTAGTTTTGCTTTTGGTGGTGTTGGCTGTGCGGTCTGCGGAAGTTTAGACAATTGGTTGTGTTGTTCTTCCTCCATTGATTTTGCTGCCTGTTCCGCGTTTGACGCATTTAAAAACCCATCATTTTAGAATTGTGGGTTGAGAATGGTGGCAATTCTGATGATTGTTCTTGTTTCATACTGAGAATGCTTCATACGAAGTTTAAAGGCAATCACAACCTCCGAAGAAACCAATGTATCTATTTCTTGTAAGCCTTTATGTAATTCACAGATAAGCGAAATTACTATAGATATAGTTACTTTTTTACCCGCGAAGATAGAAGTTATTGCATCAGGAAATGGGGAAAGTATTTTGGTAAGTTCTTTAATTGAGATAGTTCTCGCCCACGGAAAAAGGCTGTGGGGCCTTTTGAATATTTAGGAGGATTAAGAGTAACCATAGATGTTTTTTAAAAAATACAAAACCATCAATGCATTGCAATGTATCGATAGTACTATTGATTGTTTTCGCAGCTCTACTTCCCGGTGATACATAGACGAGTTTGATTGATGCGCGCGTGATTATACTTTAGAGTTGTTTCCCTTTGGGATTAATCAGTCCGGAGGATCAGTCCCAGTGGGGATATTTCGAATTATAGTCACCCGCAGTGAAGAAGCGTTGACCAAGCGTCGGCCCTGCCCGACTTCGAAATACCCGTTACTCAGAACAATTAGTGTTTAATAACCTCATGCGGCTCAGAAAAGTATGCAACGTTTTTTTAACTCTGCCATTTATTATCTGATCTTTATGAAAATGCGAGATTGTACATATTGGGCACATGCACCATACTGAAAAATCTGAGCTCGATAGCTTACAAATTGTAGGAGATATTCAACATTTTTTATTGCGGTGGCGGGAGGGGGCGTGGCCAAAATGTTAAACAAACTTGATTTGCCTACAGACAATACTAGCTTACATCTGAAATTTGGTTGCTCTAGCTCTTCTAGTCTCTGAGATCTAGGTGTTCATACAGACGGACGGACGGAGAGACGGACATGACTATATCGACTCGGCTATTGATGCTGATTAAGATAATATATACTTTATGATATCGTAGATGCTTCCTTCTGCCTGTTACATACATTTGCACGACTTTAGTATACCCATTTTACTTTACGAGTAACGGGTATAAAAATCTAGGAATCGATTTTCTGATATTGTGAATTATGACAGTAAACCGCCGACAGAGTGATATTGCCTCGACTAGATTCTACGCATATCCATGTGGCTTGTAGGTAGGTTTCCGAAAATCCCGATAGTGAATGTTTGATGCGGCTTTTGACTAGGATGCCACTTCCGCCTGGGCTTTACCATTTGGGTGATTTGTGCAGTAAAATGCATATCCAGTTAATTGAGAAGTATATCGGTCCGTCAGATGAGATTCCGCAAGAAGCATTATGTCGATTTCATTGTTTTCGAGAAATTTGGATAACTCCACTTTGTGGTGAGAAATTCTTTCTTTTTCTTTTCTTATCAACGCACATATCTCAGAGATGGTAAGAGATAGAGGTTTGGCATGTATGGTACATAAACTTCTTATAATTGCAGGCAGATCAAGTTTTTTTCCAATTTTTGTCGCGCCCTTTCTTACGCCCGCAATTTATAAAAAACGGCATATCTCCCACAGTTTTGAAGATAAATGGTTCGTACCTTCTGAACATTTTTAGAAATCAGGACTATTTGCCGATTCGCCAAAGGATTGGAAAAGATCGGATGAACGGTAGTCGAGTTATAAGGAAAACAAAAATTATGCTTGGTGTCAGCGACCGCAGCGGCGATGGGCGGCACTTCGCACACCTTAATGCAATCTTTGGAAGGTACAGAGTGTATAATAGTCGGTCTTGAACGACTTTCTAACTTGTTTATCTTAATTTTAGCCCATTATGGGACGAAAAACTTCTTCTTAAAAACTGGAAGCTCGATTTTGATTTTGGAGCCATGGTTTCTTGGGCAAACCTTCTTAAAATTCATCGTATATTACGATTTTGACAACAGCTTTGTGGCTAAAAAAATTGACCCACTCTAGTGTATATGTTTAAAGGCTTCCATTGGAATTCCGTGCGCGTATAATCCTGCTCTTCAGATCTTTGTACACTTTGCAACCTCTGTAGTTTGCAGTGTGTATACCTCCACAGTTCCTGTTCCTTAATTAAATTTATTACCGAGGCGGAAGCGACTTCAAATGCAGGTACACTTGATTCAATAACTTAGATTACTTCTTGTAGACTTTTGCTGATTTTTAGTTAATAGGTGTTGTAGCTTTTATGTTCAGCTCTCAAAAATTGTTTGACAACGCGACAATTTGATTCGCGTATGTTGCCTTTGCTGACGGATGTCACATAAAAGTTGTTAATTTTTGCCTTGTTGCTTCTTTGATTGATTTGCGGGCTTAGTTTTTGTTTGTTTACTTGTACACACCGATCGTTGCCAGTCTGCTCAAATGTGTGGTTGGTAGGTGTTGCGATTTCTTGTGTAGGTGGGTGTGCGTGCTGTGTTGACAAAATTGGAAGATGCTTAGAGGAGAGCGCTGGTTTCTGCATACTTGGCGTTGTTGAACTTGTTGACTTTGGTAGAGCTGTAGTGAGCGTTACCGTACTTGTTGTTGCTTTTGATAGAAATGTAAACATAGTTGGTTGTGGAGATGGGGTGGCGCATTGGGAGCCCCAAGTCGCTTTGCTAGTTTGTTTAATCGTGCTTGCGGGCTCGAGGGATACAATTGCAGAATAAGCATTGTTTCGCTGTGTGGATATTCGGCGATCGTCTTGCTGTTGAACCAATTCGCATGGAGTTCTTTTTGACTCATGGTGTTGTTGACACTGTTTGCAGCTGCATTTGTGTAAATTGCTATTTAAATCAGGGATGCAAACCGGTTCTGAACCGAACCGCAAACCGAACCGGCTTCCTTTCAGAATTGCTGAACCGAACCGAAAACCACAAATAAAAATGGTTCGGTTCGGTTCAGTTCTCTGACTGAAATCATGCCTAAAAACAACTAAGGTCATGACGTAGTAGGACATGTCAGAGTAAAATCCATGGCTAAAATTCATAAAAATGATGTCATGAATTTAGGACCAGCCCTTTCATTTCTGAGCTGATTCAGCTATGATTCAGTTCTAAGCCTAACTTAAGGGATATGATAAATAGAATAATTAAGATGCATAGTACGTATTCTTTTCAAGCAAACATTCTAAATTTTCGAGAGTATTTATCTAGGAACTTATAGACGATTCCTGGAAATCCGACATAATATGCATTGGACATTCTTCTGAGGATTTAAGAAATATTTAAATTGATTATAAGAATTAAATTTCAAAAGTATTCGACAAGTCACATTACTACAACTATCATAATATTTCATAATGTGCCTTTGTGAACCACTGAACCGAACCGAAACCGCGGTTCAGCTAGCTCCAAAAACCATGTAATGAACCGAACCGGCGGTTCAGAAATTGTATGAACCACTGAACCGAACCAGTCCTTATTTTCGAGTGGTTTGCATCCCTGATTTAAATTAATCACACTGGGACGAATAAAATTATTTGAATTTGTCATTTTACTGGTCAAGCCTAGTACTGAGAACGTTCGAATTTTCCTGGCCTCATTTTGTTGTTTGGTACTCAGGAAGCAAATCAATACACAAAGTATTTTGAGAATAGATCCCAGTTTTAGCTTAAACATTTTATTGTGTTGATTTTACAGTAACAAGAGGATAATGCGAATTTTTTTTTGTCGCTGGGTGTACATCGATAGCTTGTGTGGAGTGTATAAAACAATATACATTTCTTCAAGGAATATTGGGCAGTCAATTATTTCGTGTGTCAGCGCGATCTGCATGTGTGAGTTCCTGTGGAGATATACACAATTTTTTTTTTCAAATAGTAAAGGCGAAATTTCATGTTCAAAAACAACGACAAAAGCCCAATACACAAATAACACTAACATGCAAAGTCTCGTTACACAATCGATAATAACCAAAAAAAATATGTTCGTCCACACCCCGATTCGAACACACAATTCCCAGTCTATAAGATAAGCACTTGGGGCACAGCACCATCGAAGAACCTGACATTTCTTCTAAAAATGTAAACCTTAATCGGCCATGTAACTTTCAATCGACAAAAGCCCAATACACAAATAACACTAACAAGCAAAGTCTCGTTACACAATCGATAATAACCAAAAAAACTATGTTCGTCCACACCCCGATTCGAACACACAATTCCCAGTCTATTAGATAAGCACTTGGGGCACAGCACCATCGAAGAACCTGACATTTCTTCTAAAAATGTAAACTTTAATCGGCCATGTAACTTTCAATCCACAAAAGGTATCTTGTAAGTTTCTTGAAGGAAAATTCGAAGGCTCTCAGTACTAGGCCTAAAAGAATATTTCCAAATAGTGTGAAGAGAACTTTGAGTTTGAATTTGAAAGGAATTAATTTAATTCCTTGCGATGAAATCTCATTATATTTTCTTGGATAGATTTGATTGATTTGGTGATTATTTTCTACTCGAGCTTATTGTTGAGAATGTCTTAAGATTACTTACATAAGAATAAGATATCACCGATTGGGGATTCATTTGTGTTCCACGAATCTTTCTCGCGGTCGGTTCTACCGCGCTCTAACTGTGTGTGTGCTTTGCAGTTGTTATTTTTTTGTGTATTTATTTGCTTGCGACTGTTCTTGGTTTCGGTTGCGGTTACTGTTTGCTGATCTTTTGACCACAGTGGTGAATTTGGTCTGTATTACTCTGATTATTTGGTGTTGAGTTTATTCGATTTGATTTTTTGAATCTCTGCCTAATTATGAGCTACCCATTCTGCTGTTATAAAAACTGCAACATTGCGCCGGGCGCTTATGATAACTATCATGTGCTGGCTGTATGTTATTAATTTTAAATGTGCCAGGGTCAAAGACGCCATTGCATTTCTGCTACTAGTTGGGGAATTTCAAATGTAGTGTCCGACTTGTCCAGGAGGTTACTATACCCATAGCCCATTAAGCAGTTGCGACTTGCCCCTCCCATTTCGGTAAGCATTACCGATGTAGCTAGGTTAACTGCGGCTGCTAAGCCTCTAACAGTTAAAAAAACAAGTAATTGTTTCACGGCTTGCCTCTGATCTCACATCTGATGATGTTAAAGCCTATATTGAGTCTAAAACCCCAGCCACTGATATTTTGGTGGACAAATTCACACTTTCTTATGAAAAGAAGATTTACTCTTTCAAAATATGTGTTCCCGGTGAGATGTTCTCGACTATCTGCTCAAAAGATTTATTGCCGGCTCGCCTAATAATAAAAGAGTATATAGACAAAAAGAAAAATCGATCGCCCATCTGCTTGCCCTCCATACCTTCCAATCTATTTGAAGCGTCTATCTCTCATCTTATTTTCACCGAAACGTGGTTAAATCCTGACATTTCTAATTCTTCAGTTTTTCCCACCAAATACTCCACTTATAGATATCTGATTTTCGTGCTTACGGGGGGAATGTCGCAGTTAGAATTGACCCAATTGTTCTTTCGGAGGACCCTTGTCATCCTACATTAGACCTTACAATTGATTTGCCTTTTCGGGTGTGTTCTGCTTCTAGAAATTTAACGGTCTTAACCCGATGTTTCCAAAAAACTGATTTTTTAAAGCTTAACGATCATATATTTCACACCGATTGGTCTCAATTGTACTCTTGAACAGATATTGACGTTGCCATACATTTTTTCTATGATACCTTGAATTCTCTTTTCGATGTTTGGGTTTCGATTGAACGGCCTCGCTGTCCTGCTAGTCAGACTTGGTTCTCAAGGAAACTAACAAACTTGAAGAACAAATTATCGAGATATTATAAAAAGTATAAGAAATCCGGAAAATCATCGGACTCTTTCCGTTATGTGATTGCCCGTTCGAGCTTAAGTGTGCTTAATGATCAATGGTAGATTATCTTAACCGTTGCAGGCGTTTTCCCTTTGTTATGGAAGGAATCCTTTAACATTCCTTACAACAAAAAGGGTAATAGGTCCGGTGTGGAAAATCATAGGGGTATTTCCAAGCTCTCTGCAATGCCTAAGGGTTTTCAGAGAATTATGACATCTCAACTACATTCCGAATTTACGTAGTTCCATTATGTCGCCCATTCAACATGGATTTGTGAAGTATAGATCAACTACCACTAATCTCTTAGAATTGACATCTTCAGTGATCAAAGGGTTTTTTGGTAAGATGCAGACTGATGTCATTTATACTGATTTGAGTCACGCTTTTCATTTCGTTAATCACTCCTTACTGATTTATAAACTCGGCTTTACAAATAATCTTCTTAGTTGGATTTCTGATTACCCAAGAACTAGAGTGGATCCAGGTTTCTTCTCGAGTATGCCGAAAATGTTTAACAAAAAAATATGTGAAAATATGTTTAACATACGATAATATGGTTTCCCGCTTCAATTTATAAGCAGACTTGGGTGCATTTCACTCATGGTGTTAAGATAACCTTTTAAACCATTATGTCATTTTACAGAAGCTTATCACAATTATGCACTTACATGCTTGATAATGTGGCATTACAGTGCCTCAATGAAGCTAATGATTTTGGGGTAGTTCTTGACCTGACTATCAACTTAGCTTTACCTGTTAACAAGGCCAGAAGTGTTCTTGGGTTTATTAAGCGGTGGTCTAAGGAATTTGACCATCCCTACACTACGAAAATCTTTACACTTCTCTTGTCCGTCCGATTCTTGAGTATGGATCATGTGTGTGGTCTCCGCAATGTTCGATCCATCAAGATAAAATTGAATCTGTGCCAAAAACAGTTTTTATTGTTTCCTCTTCGTGGTTTGAACTGATATTTTGAGGTCCTTACTTAATCGTAGAGTTATGCTTGGTGTAATGCTCATACATAGACAAATTAATGGGGAAATCGACTCATCAGAGTTGGGTGTGCCAAATTAATCTCAATATTCCTATTGGATCGTCCCGTTACTTTGTCCCCTTATATATGAATCGTTGTACTACTAACTATGCATGGCATGATCTGTTTAGAGTCCCCTGTGCTGATTACAATAAGCTCTTCCGCTTAATCAACTCGAAACTTTCTCTTCCTGCTTTTAAAATATCTATCCCGTAGTTAACATTATTTAATCATTTTCCTTCCGGTTTTCGTGTTGGCGGCTGCGCCTCTCGGTCGGTCGGGAGGTGGGCTGCTATTTTGCCTGGGGTTCGCGCTTCGGCTTAGTTTCGCATGGGTCACTTGAACTTACTGCACATTGTACGACAACGTCCATCAAATGTCATTTGAGTGGCTAGTAGAAGCCAGAATTGATTTCCGATATTGCGTGATTAAGGCAATTTAAACTTAAAAAATCGGAAGGGAAACAGTTTTTAGTAGGGATGCCGGAAATAATATCGAAATATCGAATATCGATATTTTTGTCCAAAAAAACGATATATCATTATCGAATATTTTTATGAGGCGCATATCGAATATTTTATGGCGATTTTTTCGGCGATATTTTGCTGATGATTATAGAATATAAGAATAAGCTACACTTACATAAGGCGGATATTAAGTGTGCTCCAAGTTTAATGACCGCATTAAATTTGAAATCAAAGTTTTAAACATAAAAATATGTTTACTTTTTAAGTTAAGCGGTTTCCCTCAATCCCATTAGAATGTATCATGAATAAGATTCCAAAACTTCTTTTGTTGTAAATGAAGTAAAATACATATCTTTTGTTAAACTTATAAAAATACAATTAATCTATTTTGTAAAAATGTAGTTCCTTTTATGCGTCAAATGACATTTTAATTACCTCAATAGACCAGCTTATAGTAAAGACACTTAGCCATTTAGACTCATTTTGTGAAAATATCGATATTTTTTGCACTAAAATATTTATATCGAAATGATACTTTTTCAATATCGTCAAAAATATCGATATAGAAAGTTTTGAAATATCCGGCATCCCTAGTTTTTAGCCCGATTGTCGGCCGTCAACTTAGCCGTCACGAAGCAACCTCCAGTAATGGAGATAGATTTCGCTTCGGGCCGGAACATGGTCGTTACATGAATGAATGTCGAGAAGCTGCAATTACAACGGACATCCGAAGCTTACACAGCAAAACTCACTCAGCTGCTTTGGGAAACTCCAATTATCCCTTCTGGTATATGCGAACGGTGTAAGCATTTTGCACGCTCAATGAGAACGGTGATTCTCGGATACGCCAAGCACCCCCGAAACCAGTTATGGTAAAGGGTGATTTTACAGTAGCTTTCGAATTTGATTAAAGAAAAAAATACTCAGAATTTAGAAAAATTTGTGAATCTTTCCTTAAGTCGAGATGGATATAAAGAGTAGCTTTTTAGCAGCTTTCGGATTTAATCAAATAAAATTCAGAAAAATCTATCAAATCTTTATTTGAGTCGATAGAACGATCCATTTAATTTCCATATTATTAAGCATGATTTCATGTACAGGTCGTGTATCTACGCTTTCAAAAGTCTGTCTGTGTAAAAGCTTTCGTGACCAAACTTTGCTCAAAGTCTTGATACATAAATAAACGATCGGTCGGAAAACTAGTTCTCGCAAGAAACTCGGCATTTATAAATTTTTGTATGCTTTATTCAAAAACTCAAATATCTATCGATTGCCAATCGTTCTTAAAAATAATGATTACTTCCCAATTGTACTTTTTAAACCAAAAATTGCATTTATAAAATGTGATACTTACAAATTAATTTTCGTTTCAGGTGGTGGCCTGATTATTGGATCTGCCGTTTCCTTACTATTTTTTAAAAGACGAGCCTGGCCTGCTTGGCTAGGCACTGGATTTGGTATAGGTGTGGCGTATAGAACATGTGAAAAGGACTTAAATTCAATTAAGTAAACCCCAAGGAAAATGTAATAATAGTAAACAACAAAATCGTTTTGCCTGATGATGAAATAAAGAACATCAATTTATTACTGTCTTTGTTTGAGAAATAGTTTTTTAACAGAGCTTTATGCAGGCTCTCTACCTACCGAAAGTTTTACGAGTGCGGAATAAAAAGCGCGTAAAATATACGCAAGGGGAATGTCAGCTAGGAAGTTTTACTAGTTTCGCTCAAAAAAATGTGTCTAATAAAATTCTAGCTAACTGTATATTTTTTATACTCTGTACCAGAGGTACACAGAGTATATTAAGCTTGTGCAAAAGAGTGTAACAGGTAATAGGAAACATCCCCGAACCCTTAAAGTATACATATTCTTCGACAGCATCAACAGCGGAGTCGATATAGCCTTGTCTGTCTGTACGCAACTCTTCTCAGTCTAGTACGAGCTGCCACCAGTTGGTCACACCAAGCTTCGTTTCATCAATAATATTGTTATAGATATATGTCAGTAATATATATGTAAGGTTTTTGGAAGCGTCAGTTTCCATATCCCATACTAAAAATTCCACTCGCTTGACAATGACATTGTAGGTAAGAAAATAAATATAACAAGAAAGAAAGTCGGTCAAGCCCGACTACAGCATACTCTGTACCAACGAAATTATACGCTCAGCATATATTTTGATGCAGCAGTAGCAGCTGAAAGCAGCGCTGCTTCTGCGCTGCAGCAGCTAACAGTCTTCTGATCATAACTCGAAAACCGTTCATCCAATCTTCACCATTTCTTTGGCTGATCAATAAGTTATCCTTATTACTAAATATATCTAGAAGGAACAATCCCACCTATCTTTAAAACTGTAGGAGATATGACGTTTTTTCTAAATTGCGGGGGCGGCAGGGGGCGTGGCCAAAATTGAAAATACTTGATCTGCCTGCAGACATAAGAAGCATATGTCCCATACATATCAAACCTCTATCTCTTACCATCTCTGAGATCTGTGCGTTCATACGGACAGACAGACGGACACAAAATAAAAAACACAGAAGCGCTCGCGTATTGGCGCATCATTGTATTTGCAAGCCTCAGCAATCCCAATACACATACTCGCGGCGACTCGTAGCTTCGGGCGCGAGTGATCGCCAGTACTTGTTGCCGAAGTCAAAAATCGGCCGCGAGTCGTGACGATCAAAGCTTGTACACAATCGATACAAGCATCCCAAAAACAACAGCTTGCGAGAGAAAAACAGATGGCATAATAGCCCATACTTCTGCGCACGGCTCTCTGTTTCGTTCTTGTGGCATGTTGTTGTTCTTAATTATTTGAAGCACAACAACAATTGCATAGGAGGCTTGCCGTCAACAAGCCGAGTAAGCTCGAGTGTTGGTCGAAAAGGCTTGCCCGTGGCTGGCGTAAGGCAGCGATCGTAATTGCTTAGTTCGACAAAAGCTTTATCGTGCTTTTTCTGCTCGTGCGTCGCAAAGAGCTTGATCGTTCTGACTCAATGTGCTTGCGATCATTTCGAGTGTGTCGAACAAGGGCGGCAACCACAAGCAAGCCGAGTAAATGAACGAGTGTGATCGAAAATTCAAGGCTTGTTGCAGGTCTCAGGTTTGTATTCAAGCGGACAAATATGTGATTATGTGCTGGTGCTTTAAGTGGTATAGCCATGAAAACGTAATTTTTCGAACCAAAACCTATGTTATATGGGGGGTACTGAGTTCAATTGAAATCCGAAGACTGCTGAGTAACATCGACCAGAAGTTACTACAACAAGCTCAAAGTTTTTCTGAATTAATAATCGTGAAATATGTGTTTCTGGCATGCTTCCATGTCCGACTAGCCGTTTGTATACAAAAAGGGTGATTTTTAAGCTATTGTCTTTTTGGCAACACTGGTTTAAACAGCTCACGCACGTTTCGTGTTTTGTATCACTGTCAAACATCTTCAGTTTGGTATATAATTTAACCATGAATCGTCTCACAAACGAACAACGCTTGCAAATTATTGAATTTTATTATCAAAATGCGTGCTCTGTTAAGAAAGTTCATCGCGCGCTTCTTTCATTTTATGGTCAGAAGCTCATTTTTGGCTCAATGGGTACGTAAATAAGCAGAATTGTCGATTTTGGAGTGAATATCAGCCAGAAGCATTGCAAGAGCTACCAATGCATCCAGAAAAAGTCACAGTTTGGTGCGGTGTATGGGCTTGTGGCATTATTGGACCGTACTTCTTTAAAAATGATGCGAACTGTGAATGGTGAACGCTACCGTGGGATGATATCCAACTTTTTTTTTGCCCAAAATGCAAGAGCTTGACTTGCATGACATGTGGTTTCAACAGTACGGTGCCACATGCCACACAGCACGTGCAACAATGGTTTTCTTGAGAGGCGAGTTCGGTGAACATTTTATTTCCGGACCGGTCCCGACTCAATTGGCCACCTAGATCGTGCGATTTAACGCCTTTAGACTATTTTTTGTGGGACTATGTTGAAGCTCATGTCTATACAGACAAGCCCGCTTCAATTGACGCATTGGAAGACAACGTTGAAGCATTTATTCGTGAGATACCAGTCGAAATGTTGGAAAGAGTATGCCCAAATCGGAATAAGCGGATGGACCATTTGAGGCGCAGTCACGGTCAACATTTGCATGAAATAATCTTCAAACAAAAAATTATATGGACCTTGCTATCGATTCAAATAAAGATTTCATGCATTTTTCTGAATTTTATGTTTTTTTTTTTGAAAAAGTTTCCTATAGCTCTTAAAAAATCACCCTTTACATACAGACCCATATATCACATATATGTAAAAGTATTTCTTATAGGTCGGTTGGGTAAAAAGATATTTGAGCCTAATTTTAATTTTTATTTAAAAAAATTAATATAAATTTTTACAGTACAATTTTTAAAAAAATATTTTAATAATTTAAATTGAAAGTAATTCTTTCTTTTAAAACTAATAATAATTATGATTTTGTAATATTTAAAAAAAGTAATAATAGTTGATGTTGTTGTAACGGCTGTGGACGAGAGTAATGTACGCATTTTGTGGGGGTTATAGAAAGAAGAAGTATAGAGAAGAGTGTTAAAAAAATGAAATGGGGTGTTGAGATGATGGGTTAAGTGTGTGTGTGCGTTCGAGTTTGAGTTTGAGTTTCACAGGTCACGTCTAAGAAATGCTGCGACGTTAGTGGGTTGAGTCCAGAGGTGGTGTGGTGCGAGATGGGTGGGATAAGCTGGGCAGTTAAAGAGGTGATCAGTGTCGTGCACTCATCTGTAACTGCCGGGTTGATTCTGGCTAGGTAGCTATTTAGCGAAGCAGAGAAACCAGAACGAAGCTGTGCCAAGGTCGTCCGGGTGCTTCTGGGTAGGGTTTTTTCGACGTCACACAAGGGCGGGGGCCCACCTCGCAGAGCGTTTGGTGTGAGTCGGGTGATCGCTTCGGCTACTGTGCTCTTATGAATGAATACGCAAGTCTTTCCTGCTGGTTCTTGGGGGCAGTGATAGTTTGTGTGCTCAGCTATAAGACCATTTGCTAGGAATTGTTAAGTTTAGAGGTTGCAATGATCACGTACGCCTAGCATGCGGGTCTCGAGTAGGTGGTCCACATGGGTCATGGTGTGGCAGCCAGTTATGGTGCGTAGAGCAGCGTTTTGGGCACGCTTGAGGTTGCTCCACTCACTAAGTGCCGCTGTCCATGCTGGCTACGTACGTACGTGACCAGCAGAGTCTAATTTTCTTTTCCCCAGGAGCTGCCAGCGATCGCCTTAAATGACCTCTCTCACTTTGCGGGATGTGTTATCCAAGTACCTCGCAAAGAAAAACAAGTTGTCAAACGTCACTCCCAATATTTTTGGTTATTTACTCGTGGGAATTGTGGCTCCATCCAGTGACGTTGAGCTGGGCGTTCACTAGCGGAGACTGTTGGGAGGTAGGAGACTCTCAACTACCTTGTAGTCCCTATCCGATCCTAGGATGGTTCAGTTGTTGTTGTTGTAGCGGCTGGGGAAGATTGTACGTAGGGAAGAAAGAAACAAAAGAGAAAGGTAGAGGGTAAAAATTTAAAAAGTAGATGTAGAAGCTAGTGAGGGTACCAAGTCGAGGAAAGTAGCTGCCTCGACTGGGTGGGTCCAGAGGTCTAGGGGAGTGAGGGTAGTGGGATTGAGAGGGCATTCAAAGAGGTGTCCTGTGTCATGCGGGCTGTGGCCACATCTGGGACACTCGTCCACCACTTCTGGGTTTATGTGAGAGAGGTAGCTGTTTAGCAGCTTACATTTCCCGGATCGGAGCTGCGATAAGGATGCTCTGGTGGGGCGCGGTAAGGTCTTCTCCGATACGTCTATTGGCGGTGGTCTTCCTTCGAGGACTATGTTTTATATGTAGGAATCAATTGCCACAGTGACGATGTTGGTGTGTGGGCCGGTTCCGAGGAGCTGCTTGACTGGAGGCAGCTCAGTCCTAAGGTCATGCCTTACAGCTTTGGGACGCCTGGACATGCTCTGCAGGGTGCAGGCTTGATTGGGGTGTGACTCGAGGTGACATCCAATCAGGAACTGCTGCGTGAGGAGTTTGTTGTGGAGGCGTACAGGGAGAACATCCGTTTCCTGATGCAGATGATCGGGGTGCGTCATGGTGTGACAGCCCGTGGCTACTCTCAGCGCCGCGTTTTGGGCAAGCTGGAAGTTTCGCCACTGAGTGTCACTGATAGACGGAGACCATATGGGAGCAGCATAGTTCACCATTGATCTGCCGATCGCCTTGTACGTGGTCGTGATGGTCTCCTTCTCTTTGCCCCACGTGCTGCCTGCGATTGCCTTAAGAACTTTGGTCCGGCTTCTGACCTATTTTGTTACGCCCTCGGAGTGCTTGGCGAAAGTGAAAAGGGAGTCAAACGTGACCCCGAGGATTTTGGGGTTGTTAACAGTCGGAATCCCTAGTCCGTTGATGTGAATGTCAAGGACTTGAATGACCTCTCTTGTCCATGTGGTGAGGAGGGTAGCGGACGATTTGGGAGCGGAGAGGCTGAGGCTCCTACTGGTAAAGAAGTCAGCTAGGTTAGGAAGGTACGAGTTTATTCGCTGCTCAAGTAAACCAACATCTCGGCCAGTGGTGATGATGGTGCAGTCGTCTGCATACGTGACAATACTGACTTCGGGTGGGGGCTGAGGGATCTTGGACACATGGGTGTTGAAGAGTAGAGGGGAGAGTACTCCTCCTTGGGGCACGCCTTGCTTTATGACTCTCGTTTTTGACTGTTTCCCTCTGAAGTCAACATGGGCTTGCCTGCCAGAGAGGTAGTTAGCCATCCATCTGGTAAGCCTGTTCGGTAGGCTACTTTGGGCAATGTCCTGGAGTAGTATGGTGTGGCTTACCATGTCAAAAGCGTGCTGTTGAGTCCTGCAGCAATAGTGGTGGTAAGCTCGCAGAGAGCTGTGGAAGTACTATGGCCAGATCGGAAACCATGTTGATGACTGGCCGGGGGGAGGTGTACTTTGAGGTAAGGAAGCAGCAGTGACTCAAGTATTTTTATGACCGGGGAGAGTAGCGTGATTGGCCGATAGGAGGCGCCTTGGTCAGAGGGTTTGCCAACCTTTAGTGCAGGGATCATTTTCCCTGTCTTCCAAATACTTGGGATTACCAGAGATCTGACACACAGGTTAAATATGTGAGTCAGAAATCTGATCCCATATGGTCCAAGGTGCCTGAGCATGATGGATGCAAGGCCATCAGGCCCAATAGCCTTGGAGGGCTTGGAGTCTTTAATGGCCAACACGACTTCATCCGCTCCAAACGTCACCGGTTCGTCATCAAGGGGAAGGTTACGGATCCTGCGTATCAGGGCAGGGCTGACGATGGTGAGGTCGGGCGAGCTTCTGCAGTTGGCAGTGATGCGGGTGGAGTGGTCTTCATTAATCACGCAGAAGTCAGACGAATCAATCTGCTCTTCCAGGTGATCCCCTCTGGCGTCACATCCAATGGAAGAAAACCAGGCATCACTGTGCGCATTAAGGTCACCAGCCAGGATTCTCAGGTCGCCTGTGAGAAGTTGTTGTGTGTCGGGCTTGAAGCCCGGTCGACAGGCAGACACTGGGGGGATGTAGACGTTTAGAACGTCTACAGGGTTGTCCATATTCGACGGACCCATCTGGCAACGCTATAACTTTTGACAGAGATGTCAGATCGCTTAATGACATACAGCGTTTGAAGCGTCAGTCCAAGCAAATTTTTACCATGGAACAATACACGCCACGCGAGCGCTCTGAAATAGTTGAAATTTACATTCAACAGAACAAGTCAATTGTGAAAACTCAACGTGCTTCCGATGAAGCCCATTTCACATTGAATGGGACCGTAAATAAGCAAAATTGCCGTATTTACGCCACTGAAAATCCTCAGGAGATTCAAGAAGTGCCTCTTCATGACGAAAAAGTCACAGTTTGGTGCGGCGTTAGTGCGAAAACGGTCATTGGGCCGTTTTTCTTCCAAAATGAAAATGGCCATGCTGTTACCATCAACCAGGAGCGTTATCGCGACATGATGACCAATTTTGTGATGCCAATTTTTCGTCGAAAGCGTATGAGGCAGTTCTGGTTTCAACAAGACGGCGCTCCACCGCACACAAGTCGCATAACAATCGATTTTCTGAAGAAATTGTTTCCGGGCCGTTTGATGTCGAAAAGTGGTGATTTGGACTGGCCACCGCGTTCGCCCGATTTGACGCCGCCTGACTTCTTCTTGTGGGGATATTTGAAGTCAAAGGATTACGTTAACAAGCCAAGGACCGTAGTAGAGCTCAAGGACAACATTCGTGAAGAAATAGCCGCTATTCCGGCCGAAATGTTGGCAAAAACGATGGAAAATGCTGCAAAAAGGGCACAATACGCCATCAACGCCAGAGGCGGCCATTTGAGAGATATCATATTCAAAAATTGATGTAAACAAATCTACTTGGAACAAATTAAATGATTAAGATTGCCAACCGCCAAATTTTTCTTTTTTTCTTTGATTTTTTAAAAAAAAAACATGGGTGGTTTGGGGCGTGGGGGGTGGAGAAGGGTTACAGCAGGTGGGACAGTTGAAATTGGTGTCATGATCCTGATATCTGGCAAGGCCAGAGCATCGGAGATGACACCAATCTCCACAGCGGTAACAGAGAACAGAACACACTCCTCGAGCGATTCTTCTCGCACACACTGAGCACAAGTAGACCTTGGGCCCAGGGTTAGCTTCTACATCACCGGCGCGGAGAAGGAGAAGTCTGAGCAAGCAGGCCGGCGTTGCTTGCTCAGGAAGTGAAAAAAAAACAGGATAGAATAGGAAAAAAAGAGGTGATACGTACATATCTTCCCGTTTGCCGGGATTGGCAATCCTTGGGCAGAAGACAGGCTTCTGCGTCGGTTCCGGGACTGAGACGCAATTGCCATGGGAACCGAGGATGGTTAAGCTAACTAGTTTGAGTTCCGGGGGTGGTGTGGGCAGTCCAGCCACTTAGAAGTTGAACAGGAGTGGGGAGAGGACTCCGCCTTGGTGGACTCCTTGTTTCTGTCTGTACTTGAATTTGGCGTCACGAAACTCAGCAAAGGCCTGCCGACCTGTCAAGTAGTTAGCTACCCAGCGCTTAAGTGTGTTCGGGAGCACTGTTCCTTCGATGTTACCAAGTACGATAGCGTGTTTTACTGTGCGCTTGTGGGGACTAGGATATTTTTGGCCTTCGATGGTGGATGGCCTTTCCTAAATCCATGCAAGCAGGTGGTGGCCTTGCAGGATGGGAAGGATCAATGCTTATTGGATCTTAACAGCTGGAACAAGCAGCGTAATAGGCCTGTATGAAGTGCCTAACCGGTTTACCCGGTTTGGGGACAGGCAGGATCTTGCCTGTTTTCCGGATGTCAGGGATGACCAAGCTGGACATACTGAGGTTGAAGAGGCAGGTGAGGTAATTCACACCTCTAGGGCCGAGCTTCTTAAGCATGACTGTGCCAATACCGTCAGGTCCCACAGCCTTGGAGGTTTTGGCGAGTTTTATGGCATTTGCCACATCCTCTGCAGTGAAGTAGGCGTAGGACGGCTCTGTGGGTCCTGCTCACATCCTTTGGATGTTCGAAGAACTGCCTATGGAAGCCCGTGGCATAACTCTCAGCAGTGAGCTTGGGCACACCGAAGAAACCTATGGCGGCAAGATCTTGTCGTTTAGGGGCAGAAGTGTGGCTTCTAATGGTTTTCCATATATTCGCTGTGCCCATTTCACACTCATCTAGGTGTGTCAACTATTTTTCTCTCCTGTGCTCATTTACTATTTTGGCGTTGTTTACATTTGCCTGTTCTATGCGGAAGTCTGCTGGATCTACAGCTCTGATTGAGTCACGCAATCGAGCTTTTCCGCGGCTTCAGATGGAAAACCGAGCCGAATTTTGGCAATTCTTTCAGCCGGGATCAGGATTTTTCGGAAAATGATTTCTTCTGAGGTAACATCGGTGGGGGTCTGAGTTTGCTCAAAAAGATTCTTTGTGAGCGCTGTGAAGGCGCTCCAATCTACCTTGAAGAAGTTTGTTTATGAGAGCCTCTCAGAGGCCACATACTCTGCATCACCATGTAGGGTGTTGGTGATAGGCAGATGGTCAGAATTAAACGCAATGTCGACATTCCACTCAGTGATGGCCAGGAGTCTGGCGCTGATGATGGATATGTCAGGGGAGCTGCTGCAGTTTGGTGTTATTCTGGTAGGTTGGTCCTGATTTATGCTGTCGAAGTAGGTGCTCTCGATTTGCACAGATATGCTGATTCCTCTGGGTCGTTTCGTAGCAGAGAGAACCAGGCCTCATGGTGAGCGTTAAGGTCACCCATGATTATACGGTTTTCACCAGTGAGCAAATGTGCGAGACTGGGTTGATAGCCAGAGGTGCATGCTGCGACCGCTGGCTTGGGTTGCAATTTCCTGCACTTCTATGTGTCCATCGGGGGCTGGGTCAAGTTGCGGGTGTCTGTAGTTTACTGACGATGAACGCCAGTCCACCACCTGCGTTTCGCTGCCTGTCATGTCTTATGATGTTGAATTCCCCTGAGTAGACTATGTTTGCCTTGGGCGTGAGTCTGGTTTCTTGGACTGGAGCTTGTTGTTGGGTCACGTGATTGCTCTGCCACGGCGAGGGTGTGGGCAGGATCTGTGGGGCAGTGTAGGCACCTGCTGCTGTGGATGCTGGGTTAGAGCAGCACGGGCCATGAAAGAGCCTGCAGTAATTCTTGGGCTTTGTAAGGCAACAGCACTTCAGGCAAAGCCACTGCAAGCAGTCGGAGCATTCAAACGAATACCCTCTGCTGGTGATCTTTCCTTAGCAGATAGGGCACCACCATGTTTTGGGACCTGGGTTCAATTTGATGTCATCGGCGCAAAGGAGGAGGATTCTGAGCAGACAGGCCGGAGTTGTATGCTCAGTTTCCGTGGGTTGACACTTCTTGACCAGGGTGTTGATTCCTGGGTCGGCTCCGGAACGTAGATCCAACTGTCGAGAGAGTTATAACTATAATAAAAATAAGATTGTTTCCAAATAAGATGATTTATACTTTTGATGTTTTAAGTTTATTTGAATATATGGGCAGCGGGACGCCGGCATAAGCCTAATGTCCGCACGCTTTTAATGCTTTGAATGTTCTCTGCTGTTGCTTAGCTTATGCCTTGGTTTTATGCTTATCTTTTATATGTGAGAGTGTGTGTGTATATATGTTTGGTATATGTTTTGGTGTTGGCCACTGTGAGTGGCTTCAAGTAAATAGAAATATGTTGGCTTAGCAATTTTGAGTGCGCTGCATGCAAAAGGGGATCACGTTACGCGTGACCATTTGTGTTTATATGTTTGGCTGGCAACAATGTTAATCCAGCCAAACGTTTTTATGTCATATATGCATACTTTGTAATTAATATTGGATTTTTGGGATTGCATATATATACTCACTACATAACACTTACGGTCCCTGCTGCAAACACTTTATAAAAAGGCTTATTTACTAAGGCTGCCAGAGAAAGCCTAACAAAATTACAAAAATATCTAATACCGACTCCGACTCGGTGGGAGAATTTTATTCACCGGTCCGGACAGCTATGCCCCGATTCACAGCCTCTTGTAGTCAGAGTCGATATAAAAGCTAACAGAACCATTGAACAAATATAGGCCTGTGCAGTATTTCACTTACACTAAATTTTCTCGATTTCGATTTGGTTTCATGTTCTGGTTTTCACAATTCGATAGAATTAATCGATTTGAATTCACATTGCTTGGAGCCTGTGAATTCAAAAGTAAGTTCGATTTCTTACACAAATTTTTTCTACCGTTATTAAATGTATTTTGATTATTTTTGCTGACGTACGTTCTTTTTAAATAATAATTGTTTGTTCGTTCTTTTTAAATAATAATTAATTAATTTAAAAAATAAATAAATTTGTTTTATAAATCAAGCACATTTTTTTGTTCAGCTGTTCTGGTTTTCAATTCTTTATGAAACGCTGCTAAAATTTTCAAAAGATGCCATTAAAAAAAAACGATATTTTAAACAGCTTTATTAAAGCACTATTAACTTTTTTTATAGTTTTTATTTTGTTTGTTTTGCTAATATAACTGATTAAATTCAACGAGTTGTCAAAGAGAAACCAATTTGGAACTGAAACATTCGAATTGCAAGTCTGCATGCTGGTAAAATCCAAGGATTGGCCGAAAAATGCACCAAAGTGACCCATTTGTCAGGCATCTGCGACATCGAGTGCAAACTACATGATACCCTTAACTTTGTTAAGGGCACCATATATGCTCCCTTCCTTGTCAATATTCCCTACGAAGAAATAATTGCAGAGCTTAAGTCCCAAAATGTGCTTACCGTCTTCAAATTCTCCAGAATGATTGATGGTAACGCAAAACCAACTGGTGTAATTTTCATCACCTTCGACCTTTACACTTTACCAAGCAAACTCGACGTCTCCTGGCACATCGTCAAGGTAAGGGAATACATCGTAACCCAATGAGGTGCAAGACATGCCAGCTATTAGGCCACACAGCAAAGCACTGTAAAAACCCCGTCTCATGCGTAGCATGTAATTTGATTCCCCACCTCCCGGAGCCCTGCTCACGCACATTCTGTGCTAACTGCAACGGCGATCATCCCGCCTCCTCTTCATCGTGCCCAAAATACCAACAACAAAGAGAACTTCTGGAAATAAAAACAACGAAAAAGTGCAGTATGCGAGAAGAACGAATTATTCTAAAACATCAACAACCAAACATAACAGTTAACTCATCAACCACCTATGCTGCTGTCGCAGTTAATCAACCAACTCCGCCTTCTACGGCAACCAAATCCAACAATGCAAATACATCAAATTGCGATAAGCAAGAACCTCTCCGAGAGCCTGTCGGTGCAGACTCTCCAATGCCTCAGGCAGTACCCTCTGCCTCCAACATCTCTTCACAAACCTCACTCTCTTACGAAAACTACAAAAAATTAATCGAAAAATCTCGTTCTCTTAGATTAGAGGCACAAGAACTTTTACAACTAAAAAATCAAAACATCACAAAAACACAAAACGAAACAATCGATTCACATGACTTAAATATCTCAATAGATAATAAAACCGAAGATATATCTTTATATTGTAAACAGAAAACATCTTCCCTAAAAACTTACAATGCCTATTAAAATATTACAATGGAACATAAATGGTATATTTAATAACTATAACGAACTTACACTTTTGATAAAAGACCATTCCCCAGATGTTTTATGTTTGCAAGAAACACACTTGTCACACAACTTTAAAAATTTTACATGCCCCAAGGCATATACTGGCTACTTCTACAACCTGCCACAAAATACATCGGCCAAGCAAGGTATCGGTGTGTTTATTAAAAGACACATTCCTCACACTCACACCTTTATAAACTCAAACATACTTTGCTCCCTCCTAAAGCTTAATCTTGATAGTGTTATTAGCATCATAAACACTAGGGTGTCCCAGGTTTTTTTTGTTTGCACAAGCATTTTCTGCAAGCTATTAGAGTAAAGTATTTTTGAGATTTTTTTCAGATTTTTCGGAAGACGTTTAGAGGTTGCGCAAGTCGCGTTTTCCCCAAAAATCGAGTATTCCGTAGTGTTTTTGAATTTTACCAATTGCTAGGTCAATAAGCACGATTTCTGAATTTTCAAATCAACATCTTTAAACCAAAATGACAATATTTTACTTTTATGAGCATAAACCATAAGCTTTTTCTTTGCTATTGCTCATTTAGGTACCATTTATTACATTTTTTCGTAATTTTTTCATAAATGTTGTAAAAAAGGCATTATAACTTTTAAAGTTTCTATGAAAACTAAAAAAACTAGTGATGCAGTTTAAAAGGTGGATAAATTTTGAAAAAATAATGAAAGAAAAAAATTGAATTTGGTCTTACCGTTCCAGAGTTATGCGCTTTTAAAACTTTTTTCATTGCACGAATCTAATAATAATTTTTACAAAAATGCCCATAATTCGTGCCCATAAGTTTTTGGGACACCCTAATAAACACATATATTCCGCCCAGCCAAGGATTTACTAGCATCGAAATTACAAGCATTTTGAGCCAAATCAATGAACCACTCATACTATTAGGCGATTTTAATGCTTGGAGCTTTCTATGGGGCTCGCCGAAAACAAATGCTCGCGGTAAAAACATTGAACGTGCAATAGCTTCGAAAAACATAGTTATCCTTAATGACGGCTCTGCCACTGACCTCTCAACCCACAATACCTTTACCCATGTGGATATCTCATGTGGATATCTCAATGAAATCACCTCAAATACATAAAAACTGCATCTGGACTGGTGACCTGTTCCCACCGCATTGCAGATGAGTTTGGCAAAGTCTGGTCAAAGTACTCTGCCTACAGCAATTTCTCAGCCGAATATTTACACCAAAAAAACCTCTATCAGATACTAACTTACTAACCAAACGCCTTGTCCGCTTCCGAACGATGTTTAGAAGCCAATTTTACATTAATAGAAATTGAAGCCGCACTTGCAAATGCAAAAGGGATAAGTCCAGGCGCTGATAGAATATCATATCCCATGCTTAAGCATATCCCAAAATCTCTCAAAACAAAACTTCTAGAGATATTTAATACCATGCTAGATTTTGGAACCTACCCACACATATGGAGATCAGCCGTAGTAATTCCAATAGCAAAACCAAACAAAAGTCCCCACGAAGTTAATAGCTTCCGACCGATATCTCTGCTATCCTGCTTAGGTAAAACTATCGAAAAAATGATAGCTCAAAGGCTGATGTGGTTTATCACCCGCCATAATTTAATCTCGCATAACCAGGTAGCATTTAAGCAGAAACACAGCACAATGGACGCTTTGTTGCGTATTCAACACTTCGTGTCGAATGCTCTTTCGACAAAAAATCACGTCTCCATTCTGGCGACGGATTTCGAAAGAGCCTTCGATCGCGTGGGGCTACATGCAGTGCTTTGTCGTCTCGAGCGCTGGGGCGTCGGTCCTAGGCTTTATAACCTTATAAAGGCCTTTATGACCAATCGCACTTTCAGGGTTCGAGTCAACAACATCACTTCAAACACCCACAATCTCTTCAACGGAATTCCACAAGGCTACCCACTCTCCGTAGTTCTCTTCATAATACTTTCGAAGAACTTAACAGCATTTTGACAAGACATAAGACATCCAGGTATCAATCTACGCCGATGATGCTATCATTTTTACTAAAATAAAAATATTGACCAATGTAAAGAACAATTTTCCGATATATTACAGGACGTAGAATCGTGGGGAGCCTTGTCAAGTGCCTTCTCGCTATTGAAAAATGTCAATTACTACACATTTGCCGCAAACACCGATGTAACTTCTCTGATATCGATTTTAAAAACCAATGTATAAAAAATGTAGATCATTTAAAAATTCTAGGCATAACCTTCGACTCCAAGCTTCTCTTTAAACAACATTGCATTAAACTTAGAAAACAGCTTGAAAGCCGTTTCAACATTATAAAATTCCACATCTTCTAAATATAACGGAGCATACGACATTAACGCACATTCCGCCAGCCTCCCCCGTCAGTCCTAACGCATTCCCCACCTCCCCCGTCGCCTGCATTCTGGGAGAATCAGGACTACCCAGCATCCCGGATCGTATTGAAGAGGCAACCAAGCAGCTCATTCCAAAACTATACACTACCTCCAACCACCTGTTAAAAAAAGACTTCTCAGCCATCTTTAAGCAAAAACGGAAATACAAGTGTCTCTCCACCCTTAAGCGATGCGTCAGCTACAGCACACAGCTCGGCTTGCCACTGCCTAATTTACATCGTCCCGTCAAATCGCCTCCGTACTGGTCCAGAAAGAAGCCTAACATCAACATCAACTTATATAACGCAGCCAAAAGAAACACATGCAGTTCAGAGTTTCTAGCTCGTTTTTAAGCGAAAAAGACAAGCTTGGAGAAAAAACTTGGCTCTACACAGACGTTTCAAAAACAGCTGATGACACCACCTTCGCCGTTGTTGACAGCGTAAACACCATTATTGCTGGAGGATCCCTCCCTCAAAATAATTCCATTTTCTCCGCCGAAGCATTTGCTACACTAAAAGCTTGCCAACATGCTGATAGCAACAAAGGACAGTATGTAATATCGGACACACAATGTACACATCACCACCTACTCACCGGTACGACACGGCCGCCCTGCCCACTATGTGGGGAAATTTTAACCACAACTCACATTCTGGATTCCTGCCGTAAACTAGAGAGCATTAGGGTTCACCTCTTTGGACCCCAACGCCCCAAAACATATTGAAAATACACAATTTCATGAAAGAAACTAAAATCAACATATAATATAATGGCACTGTAGCCCAAATTTGCGAGTCGAAGGCCCTAGTAGCTAGTGCTCATTAAACTATTATTGAGTTAAGTATTGTATACTACACTTAACCTGTTAAAATAAAAATAAAAATAAAGTCGTGCAAATGTATGTAACAGGCAGAAGGAAGCATCTCCGATATCATAAAGTATATATATTCTTCATCAGCATCAACAGCCGAGTCGATATAGCCATGTCAATGAAATAACCCGCTTAGAGCTTGGCCTGAAGTTGAGGCCCAGTCCAAGAGGTTAGCAATATCGGACCTCCAAAGATGAAAAAAGATCTTGGAGCATTCGTCTCAGGAGCAATTCGTTAGTGGGATGATCCGGAATCTTTCAGACTTCTTTCCTCACCAAGGTAACCTCTCCGTGGATACTCTTGGCTAAGAGTTAATAATTCTTTCCAATAAAAACGTGCAAGCATGTTTACAGGTTAAGTTTATTATGAAAAAACAATGTTCTGCCTCGATTGGCTGTAAGACTTAGACTGACTAGCAAACGCAGAAGCTGTACGAAGCGAACCTCAGCATAGGCTGCTGAAAGTTATGGAAAAATACTCCAAACGGGAGTTCTTGTGGCGCCAGCCTTTGGTTGTTTGTGCATAACGGGATGTTGTTTACAATATATTTATTAATAACCAGCTAGAACTGAATTCGGCTATGCTTAAAGCTTTATCAATGTTTTTATAATACTGTGGCATACTCGCTGTAATCATAATAATTATCATGTAACATATTTACGGACTGATATGGGTATTTTACTCCTCCCAAACTAAGAGGAATCAACGTCCTCGTTGATTATAAGAAAAAATAGTATTAAACTATTTGTTGTACATTAATATTACATGAAATATGATAAATCAGTATGTGCAAGATAATTATTCAAATTCAAAGTAGTACGTTGTGATACTTAAAAATAAAAAGAAAAATTACAATTTTTTTTTTCTAATTTAGTGGGAGTATCTTCTTATAAGAAATAATACAAATTTTACTGTGAAAGGATCTCTTGACTGGGATCTGCTTCTGTCTTATGATATTTGCTACGATGCTTAATAGGGTGTTTGCCTTTAAGATTTTCCTCAAAGTGTGTATCGTCAACTTGTTTCGGATTTTTTGAAAGCTTAAAAGGGTTCTTAATCTTCTCTTGTCTTTGCTGAGTCTTAGTAAATTTCGGGTCGACTTCAAATTCCTTTCTATTTTTATTAAGTCTATTGATCCTAGTCTCCTTAATTTTTTGGGCGTTTTTTTCTGGCCTTGGCCAAATATAAATACTTCAGCTGGCTTCTTACCAGTTGTACTATGCGCTGTTAAATGATTGTAAACAAATGTGGAATATTCAATATCTACTGATTTATCATTGAGTGACTTTTCGGTGTGAATGATTCTCATTTTCTCATTTAGGGTTTTGTGAACTCGTTCGATATCAGCTAGTCCTGTTTTACTGGTAGTTATTTCGATTTGAATGCTTAACGATTTTAGCCAATTTTGGAGCGATTTGCTGACTTAAGCTGAGTCTTGGTCCGTTTTTTGTACCTTTGGTATCCTCATTGAATTGAATACTTTAAGAAGGGCTCGTTTCGATTCAAGCCAGTCAACTGTGTTTGTTTCAGTGACCGCAATAAACTTTGACTTCAGATCTATACACGTTAGGAATTTTCGATTCCCTATAAAATAGTAATCTATGACATATTTGTCGCGAATATTCATTACCTCAGGTGTGATTTCGAATGGATGATCTGTGCGTCGATGCTCTGCTTTGGCCAAATTACATGTCTCACATTTATTAACGATGGCTTGTACAAGTTTTCCTGCATATGGGAAAAAATGTGACTTATTAAACTCATCGAGTGTTTTTTGGATACCTTGATGTAATGCCTTTTCATGCAACTCTCTGACTAGTTCCTCAAAATCTGCATAAGTGGGAACATTTACGAGTAATTTTGAGGATTTTATAACAGTAGTACCTGTTTTTGGCTGAACGAGTGACAAGTATGCTCGTTGAAATATTGTCTTATAATAAGTCTTTGTCATCTTCGATGAAAATAGCTGAATGTCTCCCACATAAGAGAGTTTTGATCCATTCAGACGGATTTTCATTAGTCATGTTGTGATAGCGGATAGTTTTCAAATATCAACCTTTATTGAAAGTCTATCCGATTTTATAAAAAGTATTTGGTTTGTATACGTGTTTACTGCTCGTTCAGTGATTTCTATGCAGTTACCACTATCTTCGCTAGCACTATGTATTGTGGCTGCAGTGGTTTCATCATCTGCTGCGTTAACTTCCTCGATTTTCACTCGAGACAGCGCGTCAGCAACATGATTTTCCTTTCCATCTATGTGTTTGATGTCAAAGTCGTTGAGGCAAATTTTCCACCCCTGGAGCTTCATATTAGGTTCTTTAAGATTATGAAGCCATGCCAATGGCTTGTGATCAGAGTTGATCTTAAACTTTCGGCCGAAAAGGTATGTACAGGTGTACACCTAGGTGTACAACATCGTTTGATTGCGGGATCAAAGTCGCGTTTAGTGATAGCTGGGGACAAGTGCTCTGTTGAGTGTGAACGTCACGTGCTTACACTTTTGCTCGTTGATTTTAATACGCCAGTTGGCCAGCCACTTTTCCACGTCGGTAAGATGGCTTGCCAAAAGTCTTGTTGCGGTAATTGGACATCGTGATCTGCTTAATATTGCCGTATCATCCGCAAAAGTACTTATTGTAAGTCGAAAGTCTGTTGGTATGTCGGCAGTGTATAGTACGTATAGGAAAGGACCAAGAACACTTCCCTGCGGTACTCCGGCTCCTATGGTGAACTCTTCTGTTGTGTACTCATTTTGACGAACTGTAAATACTCTGTTACTGACGTAACTTTCTAGGACTTTGTGTGTATTTGGTGGAAGCATTGTCTTTATCTTGAATGTAAGACCGTCCAACCATACGCGGTCAAATGCTTGGGCAACATCTAGGAAAATGGCAGAGCAGTATTTGTGGGTTTCAAACGCAGTCCGAATATCTGAAGTTATGCGTTTGACTAGCTCAATAGTCCCGTGTTTAGCTCGAAACCCAAATTGGTTTGATGGAATGATATTTTGTGCATGGGAATAAATTTTACGGAGTAAGATCTTCTCAAAAAGTTTTGATAAGCAAGGTAGCAGACTAATGGGTCTATATGATGACGCTTGGGTTTTATTCTTTCCTGGTTTATGGATCATTATGATTGTGGACTTTTTCCATTGGGTTGGGAAGTATCCACATCGAACTACCGCATTGAAAAGTCTTGAGATATATGTTATGGCATGACTTGGAAGTTCCATAATCATTTTTGGCGTAATAAGATCATGTCCACGCGCTTTTTTGGGTTGTAGATCTCCGATAGCATTTTTTATTTCAAGTAAATGAACTTTAATTGGGTCAGTTTGTGCGGCGATGGGAACCAATGGAAGTGCATAGCCATTGGTTGGTGGATTTGGCTGGAAGACATTTCTAAGGTGAAGTGCAATGACATTTGCCTTCTCTTCATCACTGCGGGCCCAACTTCCACTCTGGTCCCTTAAAGGCGTGTCTACCATTGCAGGGGGCTTTATGCTTGCATGTGCTCTCCATAGGGGAAATTTGGTGCTTGTAGGCGATAGTTTTTCTATGTAACGGCTATGGGCTAGCTGCTCTTCCGCTTCGAATGCTTTGCGAAGTATGCGTTCCGCAAGTCTCAGACGATTTTTTGACGCAGGCGACCTATGGTGCAGCCATTCTCTTCTTGCACGCCGCTTTTCAGACACCAGTCGGTCTATGTAGCTGTTCGTTAATCTACTATCTTGCTTAGGTGTTATTGTTGTTGTTTGAATGATGAGCAGCAGCAGTAATGATAAAGTTGAGGGCTTGTACTGAGTTTTCAATGTTTACTTCGCTGTTTATGGTCGGGCTCAGCTCGATGGATCTTTGGATCTGCTGGCCAGTATGTGGGCCCTCCCGGAGATACATAGTCGAGTTTGTTTGATGCGCGCGTGAGTACGTTGTAGAGTTGCTTCCCCTTGGGATTAGTCAGTCTGGAGCCCCAGTGGGGATGTTTCGAGTTATAGTCACCCGCAGCGAAGAAGCGGCACTTGACCAAGTGTATTAAAGAAATCTAGGAATTGTTTTTCTGATATCGCAAATCGTGGGGGACAGTAAACCGCAGACAGAGTGATATTGCCTCGTTTAGATTCTACGCATATCCATGTGTCTTGTGGGTAGGTTTCCGAATATTCCGTTAGTGGATAATGTTTAATGCGGCTTCTGACTGGGATACCAGTTCCGCCATGGGCTTTACCATCTGGGTGATTTGTGCCGTAAAATGCATATCCCGATAATTGGAAATTCTATCGGTCCGTCAGATGAGTTTCCGCAAAAAGCATTATGTCGATTTCATTGTCTTGGATAAATTTGGATAACTCCACTTGGTGGCGAGGAATGCCATTTGCATTCCAGAGTGATACTCTCAGGAGAGCCATTATTTGGGCTGCTGCGAAGCGAGCAGTTGAATGAGAAGGCCTTGCATTCTCATCTGTTCTTGCATTGCGTTTTGCATATACACCATAAAATCTTTCTGGGTTTGTTGTAACAATAGAAACATGGCTTCTAAGCTACTTTGGTTTGATGGTTGCTCCACATGTTTTGCTGTCAGAGTCGGCTCAGTTCGAGTTTCGTGTGAAATCGTTCCTTGTTTGAAGACGCTTGCGAAAGAAACGCCTTGGGTAGTAGTCGATGGGGCAAAAGACGATCTCGTAGCTTTTGTGAAGAAGACTCCAGGGGTCGGTTGCGAGGGTGTATACGTATTAAGGTTTCCATTGGAACGAGCAAATTCCGTGCGCGTATTAATTCTGCTCTTCAGATCTTTGTTTACTTGGCAACCTCTGTAGTTTGCGGTGTGGTTACCTCCACAGTTACTGCATTTTTTGACTGATGGATCCTCCTTGTTTGCGGGGCATGAGGCAGTATTGTGCAGCTCTCCGCATGCCACACAAACAGATCGCAGAGCGCAGTAGGATTTGGTGTGTCCAAATTCTTGGCGATTGGTACATTGCACTGGATTTGTGCGCTTGTGCGGTTCCTCTACAGTTACTCTGCGGTGCAATAAGTAAGGTAGTTCGTAAATGGGGTGCACCTTATTTTTGTTAGGAGCTATGTCTTCCGGGCTAAGCTCAACTTTGAAAAGCGGCTGGGGTTTTTTGTCTCTGTTTATTAAGTTTATTACGGACTTGACCTTAAATCCCTTTTCTTCCAAAGCTTAAGCAACTTCCGTTGCAGGGACACTTGATTCAATTCCTTTGATTACAACTTGTAGGCCTTTGCTACTTTTTAGTTGGTAGGTGTAGTAGCTTTTATGTTCAGCTCTTAAACATTTTTCGACAGCGCGATAGTCGTCATCAGTGTTAACTTGGAGCTTTGTTTCGCGTATGTTGCCTTTGCTGACAGATGTCACATATAAGTTATTATTGCCTATTAGCGAGACAAGCTTTGTTGCTGTTGCTTTTTCTTCAGTCTCAGCGTCCGACTGTTTGGCAAGAATTTGGAACCTATTCCCAGTGAGGGGATCTTTGTCCGCAGGTTTATCGCTTGTTTTGTTCAATTTTGGTGTATTACCGCTTCTTTTGTTTTGCGGGCTTAATTTTCGTTTGTTTATTTTTACATACCGATCGATGCCGGTCTGCACATACGAGCGGGTGGTGGGTGTTGTACTCACTTGTGTATGTGTTAGTGGGAGCGCGTGCTGAGTTGACACTGATTTCTGCATAGTTGTTGTTGTTGAGTTCGTACAGGTTGATTGCGCTGAAGTAAGCGTTACCGTACTTTTTGTTGCATTTGCCGAAAAGTTCATCATCGTGGGCTGAGGAGAGGGGGTGGGGCATTGGGAGCTCCACGTCGCGGTGGTAGTATGAGAGCTTACAGTCGCCGTGCTGGTGGGCTCGGGAGAGACAATTTCAAAATAAGCGTTGTTGCGCTGTATAGAAAGCCGGCGATCGTCTTGTTGTTGTTGCATTTGGGCATTGAGTTGGCTCTGACTCATGGTGTTGTTAGTGTTCTTTGCACTTGCATTTGCTGAATTTGTACGCTTAGTTATTCAATTAATTTAATTTAATTAAATATCAACTATTAGATATTATTGGACAAGATAAGCACGAGTGCTTATGAATGTCCATTAAAGTCTTTTATCGCGAGTCGAAAGTTTTTGTTTTAACAACTGATTTTAAAGATTTTACAACGAATAAAACCGGAGCTCGACTAAAACACGTCTTCACACTTCAACCGACAAGAGAATTTGATTGTTGATTGAATTATTGATTATTAATTTGGATTCTTATTACAGTTGATTGTCGTCCGAGGCTTGTGCTTGGAAATTTTTGGAAATGTCCATGGCCTCTGGACCTCTTTGCTGAGTGGAATCTGATTCTCTTTTCCTTTTGCTAGGATCATTATTGTTTGGTCTAAAGTTTGTCGATTTATTTTGAGACGAGTGCCTGTCCTGCTGTCTCTGATGATTTGACTGACCCTGAGTATTACTCTGCCTATATTGAAAATGAGAACGGCTAGTCTGATCAGGGGAGCTTGGTCCAAACCTATTTGAATCATATTGCCTCTGTCGACTGGAATAATGATCGTAGTTGCTGTGGGGTCTGTTCTGTTACTTGTCTAAGTAACAGCTCGAGAATTATTATTCGTCTGTACGCCATTTTTGTCTGTTTGAGGCTTCTTAACAAACGGTGGTTTAAGATTTACTTGTGGGTTTCTCTGTTCGTAAATACCTAAAATTTGGGCGGCTACTCTTAGCTTTGAGAGTGTAGTTATATCATACCGACATAGAGACATAAAAATTCGATCGGGTAATTTGTCGTTTATCGCGGTGCGTATTGCATCATCTAGAGCGCTTGAGTACACAATTCTAGTATTTGGTTCATTGGTTAATTGTATTTTGTTTAAAATTATGTTCGATTGGTCTTCAAGGGCTTCGATGAACTTACGGAGGCTTCCACTATAATTGGTGCGATGAATACTCATAATTAGTTGATGCAAAGGAATATGAGTATTATATTCATCAATCAGGGCTGCCCGCAGCTCGCTCCAATTCATAGGTGAACGACGAATTAAAACTTGTTGTGCTGGTCCAACTTTGAGACCCTCAATAGCACCAAAATGGATGGCTTGTTGTGTTGCTAAGGTTGTGGGGTAGAGCTGGAAGATTTGCTCTACTCTTTTGATGAACAGTCCCATATACACACTATCGCCGTCAAATGGAGAGATCTGCTGATGTGTGACAGACTTTGGTTGAAAGCGCCGTAGACGGCTAGAGCAACGCCATGGCGAGACGTCGGTGTTGGTTGGTTCTTATGCGGACACAAAGAGAATTCTGGATAAAAAAATATCTTTTGTATCCTACCGGCTGCGCCAATGAGATAACCCGCTTAAAACTTGGCCTGAAGTTGATGCCCAGTCCAAGATGAAAAAAGACCCTGGAGCATTCGTCTCAGGAGCAATTCGTTAGTGGGATGATCCGGAATCTTTCAGACTTCTTTCCTCACCAAGGTAACCTCTCCGTGGATACTCTTGGCTAAGAGCTAATAATTCTTTCCAATAAAAACGTGAAGGCAAGTTTACAGGTTAAGTTTATTAAGAAAAAACAATGTTCTGCCTCGATTGGCTGTAAGACTTAGACTGACTAGCAAACGCAGAAGCTGTACGAAGCGAACTTCAGCAAAGGCTGCTGAAAGTTATGGAAAAATACTCCAAACGGGAGTTCTTGTGGCGCCAGCCTTTGGTTGTTTGTGCATAACGGGATGTTGTTTACAATATATTTATTAATAACCAGCTAGAACTGAATTCGGCTATGCTTAAAGCTTTATCAATGTTTTTACAATACTGTGGCATACTCGCTGTAATCATAATAATTAACATGTAACATATTTACGGACTAATATGGGTATGTTACTCGTCCGTCTGTCCGTCCATCCGTCCGTCTGCATGAACACCTAGATCTCAGAGACTAGAAGAGCTAGAGCAACCAAATTTTAGATGTAAGCTAGTATTGTCTGTAGGCAGATCAAGTTTGTTTCAAATTTTGGCCACGCCCCTTCCCGCCACCGCAATAAAAAATGTTGAATATCTCCTACAATTTGTAAGCTATCGAGCTCAGATTTTTCAGTATGGTGCATGTGGCCAATAAGTACAATCTCACGCTCTCGTTTATTTTTGCTACCTAGTGACGCCACTGGTTAAGATCATCGTGCAATCCAATAGAATGCATCGGGTTCTTGAATGACAAAATAAGTTTAACGTTATTGGCATACATAATTATCTGAGAAAAGTATAATATTTGTAGGGAGATCATTAATGAATAGAGTAAAAAACAAAGGACCTAGGTTACTACCTTGTGGTACCCCACAGGTTACAGTCACAGGCTTTTAAGCATTAGAACGAAGCAGAACTTTTTGAGTTATATCTTTTAGATAGGACGAGGCCCAAAGCAGAAAAATGGAAGGAACATCCTAATGAATAGAGCTTAAGGAGAAGGCCTTGCTGAAATCGGTGTAAATGGCATCAGTTGGCTTTTTCATAAAGAATCCATCATTAACTAAAGAAGTAATTTTAAGCAAGTTGGACACTGTTGACCGACCCTATTTGACTTCATCATGGAAAGGTGTCAAAATAGATTTACAATAAGGCTGTAATTAACAATAATGTTAATCTCTTTAAACAATTTCGGAATGGCGGAATGCTTAGCACTGCCTCTGTTGAAATATCTGTTTTCCCACCCTTGTTGTGGAGAGAAATAATATACGATTCTTTTCAATGAGATGGAAAGACAGAAGAATCGAGTGATAGATTGAAAAGCTTAAGCAAAGGTTTGCATAAAAAGAAGAGTTAGCACATTGGACAGAGGAATAAGTTGAATCAACGAATTAATCATAAGCAGTGGAATTATTAGCCTCTTGGTTACCTAGAAAAAAAGAGGAAGCTAAAGAAAAAGATCTACCCTTAGAGCAATAGAATTGCTCTGGATGTTGTGCCAATTGAATATTGCACCGAGCAAGATAATTATTATAGCACTCGGAGTTGAACAGTGTAAAGTTAGATTTTGCTATTGAACATTTAGAAAAATCAATCGCAGACCCAGCTTTATTATGAAAGGGATATATCCTCCTTCAAAATTAGTATTCCTGGTAAAATATTTTCCACAATTTGTTTAAAAGATTTCTTGCCGGCTTGTCTAATAATAAAGGAGTATATAGATAAAAAGAAAATTCGATCTGCTATATATCTGACTCCCTTATCTTCTAATCTATCTGGCGCTACCACTTCTAATGTCGCGTCAAAAAACTAATGTCCTCCTTTTTGCTTGCTTACCAAAGTATACGATGTCTCAAGCCTAATTTCGATAAACTTTTTGTAGATATTATATCTTTTGATTTTCATGTTCTTGCTTTTACTGAGACGTGGTTAAGACCTGATATCTCTGATTCGTCAGTTTTTCCAACCAAATACAGCACTTATAGATGCGATCGCATTTCCAGTGCTGGCGGTGGGGTTTTGATCTCTGTGAATTCTGGCCTTTTGTCTAACTTTATTTTGCCGGAGATTAGTTGGTTACCGAATGATGAATCAAATACGCTTTAACCTTCGAAGTCTCATGACTTTATTGATGGACTTCTTTATTTGTCAATGGCAACTCGTGAAACAGATCACTTGACTTGATTTTCCTGCTGGATCCCCCCAGCAATGTTGCATCTAGGATTGACCGATTGGTTACAATAAACTCTACCGCATAATCAATTCGGAATGTTCTCTTCCCGCGCTAAAAACCTTTATTTTATCTTATTTAGCCCGTAGCTAAAATTTTTTTTAAATTTTTCTTCCGGTTTTCGTGTTGCTCTTTGGCGGCTGCGCCTCTCGGTCGGTTAAGCGGGAGGTGGGCTGCTATTTTGCCTGGGGTTCGCGCGTAACAAGCCTCGGCTCGGTGTTGCATGGGCCACTTGAACGTACATTGTACGTCAACGTTCATATAGACTTAATATTTTTCAAATTAGATAGTCTTGGACATTAATTTTTTTTTCTTAGCTCGGTTGGCATTTATTGGATTTTTTCTTAAAGAGCCTAACAATATTTTTTCAAATCTTAATCTAGAAACTATTTTAAAAACTATCCCCTATTGGAGGTAGCTTGTGTTCTGTGGCCCTTCAAGTTAATCGCTGGGTTGGCAAGTTTTTTCTTCGGAGACGAGAATGCGTTGCCAGCATGATGAGAGATTTTGCAAGTTAGTTTGGGTGGGCAAGGAGCTTCTCAGAATATTTGCGGTTAAGTTCCTCTATTTAAGTTTCATCCAGTGGGATGCTTAGGTCGTAGTGGATACAATCATTGCGAATGTACCATGGCGCTCAAGTGATGGTTGTAAGGATTCTCGACTGTGATTTTTGGAGGATGTCTACGCTGCTCGCACAAGCATTTCCCCATAGCTGCGAGCCATAGGTCCAGACAGGCTTTATGATGCTCTTGTACAGTAAGACTTTATATTCCAGCTTTAGAGGTGAATGAGAGTTAATTAGCCAGTGATGGCTGTAGGCCTTAAGCTTTATCTGAATTTTTTTCGAGTCTATGTGTGTGCGTCATGTGAGCCTTCTATCAAGGTGTACACCTAGGTATACAACATCGTTTGATTGCGGGATCAAAGTCGCGCTTAGTGATAGCTGGGGACAGGTGCTTCTGTTGAGTGTGAACGTCACGTGTTTACACTTTACCAGAATTATACACCTAAGATGAGCACGCTTGTAATGTTATATTTGTAATGAATAGGTCTTGCGAGCGATCCTTCTTTTATTCCATAAAATGCATCCCTTAAATATAACTTATCTATTGCTTCGTTTGTAAGACGAAGAAAGTGTATGTTGATGTGTATGTGCGTTGGTAATTACCATATGCACACATATGTGTCGTTCTAGTGGGAGGGGTACATCATCTGTGCATCTCAAAGAGGCCCTACGCGTGAGGTTGGATACATCCTGACCCTCGTCAAGTGCCTATTAATATTTATTGCTTAACCATAAACATTGACTTGTTTATGTTTATGCATATGCATCTATCGCTACGTGTAAGTCGATTAAGCCATGGATGCAAAGAAAATTGCTTTCGAAATAAACAAATTCATCACTGATGCCGGACTTGATCCACTTAAACTAAAGGGACAAGGCTATGATGGTTGTTGGACCATGTCAGGAAAGGATACTGGAGTGTAGGCCATTTTGAGAAAAAATATCCTCACGCATTTTACTTTTACTGCGCAAGTCATAAGCTTAATTTAGTTGTGAATGACCTTAATCAAGTTCCAGAAATTCGCAATTCAATATCAACAATTAAAGATGTCATTAATATTTTCCGAGATTCAATTACCAGGAGAAAGTATGTTCCAAACATTCCTGTTTTTTTTTTGCGAATCGCGATGGTCGGAAAGTACAAAAGCATTGGAACTTTTAAGAATCACTTCAAAATGATCGTCGACGGACTGGAAAAACTCTCTGTAGAGGGAAACTCCAGTACCAGATCATCTGCTTTTCAGCTGTATTCTGCCGTTACTCGGCCAACTTTTATTATTTGTCTCGTCATTACAGCCAAATATTCTGCGTACCTTGAGTCAGTGGTTAATGTCATACGATCACAGTGATTGGATCTTCTTGAATTTAGTTCCAGAAATTCGCAATTCAATATCAACAATTAAAGAAGTCATTAATTTTTTCCGAGATTCAATTACCAGGAGAAAGTATGTTCCAAACATTCCTGTTTTTTTTTCGAATCGCGATGGTCGGAAAGTACAAAAGCATTAGAACTTTTAAGAATCTCTTCAAAATGATGGTCGACGGACTGGAAAATCTCTCCATAGAGGGTGTAACGACCCACGCACGCACAATAAATATACAGATAGTTGTGGTTAGCACTCGGACTTTATTTCGGTCGTCTCGCTTGGACGCTACGATATGACTGACTCTTGTTTATACAACAGTCGACCAGACTGTCGATTGCTCTGACAACGAAGGCCCCGGCTCCCACACCTCTCCCTTATTGGCCGAGACCCTTGACCTTGCCGTGCACCGTTCTTTCTCATCCGATTGCTAACCTTCTGGGGCCTGTTGATAGCTCAACATTCGTTGGGGTTGGGGAAACCCAGAGAAAACCCAACCAAGCTATTTCCCTTCGTCCAGTTACTGGTCCCACCCTTCCGATCCCAAGGCTGGAGCTCTGGCCGGTATCTTCTTTAAGTGGCTCATGTTCCGCGTCACTGTACGCTGCTCATCGGACAACTTCACTATGTTGCCTTCTCTCTTTGTGACTTCATATTCCGTCGCGTCGAAACTCGGAGTAAGTTTGTGTGGGAACACTACGTTTTTAATCAGCGCCAGGTCTCCCGCCCCTATGGGACTTTCCTTTGCCCCTCTTCTTTTGTCAGCGATCAGCTTCTCTCATTGTTTTTGGGACAGATCCTGATCCCTTTCTGCCGAGTCTGGGGACTCTCCCCACATTAGATCTGTTGGCGGGCTACCGGTAGTGCTGAGTGGTGTCACGTTGTACATCAAAACAATTTCCTGAAGTGCTTCCTTATAATTTCTCTTTTTAGCGTGTTCGATCTTCAACCGCTTGACCAGTAGGCATGGTGCTACCACATCTCTGGCATCCTCTCCCGTTTTCCCCATAATCAGCCTGCCCTGACCTTATCCTGTTAACCGAGTCCATTTTGGGAACAGGGAGCATTGCCGCTGATTGTTCAGTCACTTGCTCCTCCACTCGGCATGCCTTCAAAACTTCGTCCAGGGTGTACTCTTTCTCCAGTAGTTTTATTATCAGCTGAATAGGGTCCCACGAGTCAATTATTTTGTCCTTTATAACCAAATCTCCTTAACCCAAATTGCATTTATTAGCCTGTTGCCTTAGGTAATCCTCTAAAAGAATGCCTTTCAAAAGTTGAGTTTTGAGTCGGCGAAAAGTATTCGTTAAGCGTTTCCACCAACTCCTTCTAAACATCATTTCCCAGTTCTGCATCGTACTCCTGCAGAGCTCCTGGTAAGGAATATGCCACAGCTTGCATGCGATGTAATCTGTTCGGCCTCGGTATAAATCTTGAATGCCCGCAGCCATTTCTCCCATTCCCCACGCAGCATTGATTTTTCCATCGCCTCGCACTCGGCCATGATCGGCCATGATTTTTACCTGTAAATATAAATTATTGGTATTTGTATTGTAAATTTTCGTCCGACCGCAGTGTTATTGCTATGTCCATCGGGACGACTTAAACTACACTCTACCGGACCCATACGGACACGGTTTTAAAACATGTGAGTCACCTCACAATCTCGAAGTGAAACGGAGGATATTGCTTCTGTCCAACCGCAATGTTATTGCACTGGCCATTGGGACGTTTTTCTTGGGCAAATAGTGAACTACTTTTCACTCGCATGCCCCTGTCCGACCGCAATGCTATTGCATTGGCCATATGGACGTGATTCTTCGGCAAATAGCGGACTACTTTCCACTCGCATGTCACTCATCCTCATTCCTCTCGGCAAATAATGATCTACTTATCACTCGCATGCCACTCGCACTCATACTTGCTTGGCCGGGGACGCTCCTTCGACGGGGGATCAAACCTCGGTTTCTCTCCTGACGTGGGACGCAACATTCCCTTTAACTACTGTGAAACGAGCCCCCGGTCTCCGCAGCTTCTGCTACACGAGTACTCGCAGCTCTTGCCAAACACACCGTTTTTCCAACCCGTCGGCCAAATGGTAGCCAAAATTATTACAACTTTTAAAAAAAAAATTTTTTTTTTAAATCCTTGTTGCCAGTGTAACGACCCACGCACGCACAATAAATATACAGATAGTTGTGGTTAGCTCTCGGGCTTTATTTCGGTCGTCTCGCTTGGACCTTGGATATGACTGGCTCTTGTTTATACCACAGTCGACCAGGCAGTCGATTGCTCTGACAACCAAGGCCCCGGCTCCCACAGAGAAACTCCAGTACTAGATCATCTGCTTTTCAGCTGTATTCTGCCGTTTCTCGGCCAACTTTCATCATATGTCTCGTCATAACAACCAAATATTCTGCGTACCTTGAGTCAGTGATTAATGTCCCACAATCACAGTGATTGGACCTCCTTAGGTACACGAGCCACGTAAAGAAAATAATTCAATTGGTAAAAGGTCATCGAAAACATGTAGATTCTTTATCAAAGGAAATTCATACTGATGCTTAATTGATCTGTGGAGAAATCCGAGTATGTAGAACTGTGAAAAATCAAATCCATCGCTCAAATCATCCTTCGTCGAATATGGCTGATTTTTGGAAGAGATCACTGTTGATTCCATACTTGGACTCGTTACTTACTTCACTCGAAAAACCCTCTAACTGAACCCTCACGAGGGTGTTGGCGGGGCAATGAACCCTGTATGTACCTCGGACTAAAGCGGGTAATACCTAGTGTCTCTTGCTCGTCTTACACCTAGGAAATGCAGTGTCCAGCTATGGTGATGGCCAACACCACCACAACAGAACAATGTTGGGTAGAGTTGAGCCAAAGCCGTGGTTAGAGCCTGGCAGCAGGCATAAAATACTACGGGGTGGTTCCCACGAATAAAAATTAATTACTATGGGTACATTAGCAATGGAAAACACAAAGAACCCAACTCGAGCTGGGATATCAGCCCAAGCGTCAGTGGAAGGCGTGACTGCTACCACTGGCGGGCACGGTGGGGAGAGATCCCCACTTCGTATCGGCAGCGGTCACACCTCTGTCGTGGTTGGAGCAGGCCAGGACAGGTGAACGGCTACTGCCGATACGACAAGGACCAAAGTGTGGCGCGGTACTGCGATACAGTCGATACAGACTCGGACTATGAACCGCATGGAGGTTCAATTAATAAGGAAGCGGAAGAAAAGCTGCTGCTTTCTCCAGTTCGGGCGGGGTCTAGTACCAAAAATAAGGAAAAACCAACACTAACAAAGGAGGGCATGCGAGCGAAAGCCCAGTATAAAGCGGTTCTCAAAATCTACGCGCCACTGAACGGAAGCGGTGAGCTCATCCTAGAGGAGAGAAACAAGCTTGCGTGGGCCGAGCAAAAGATTAAGGATGGCCGAAAACACTATGCGGAGAATCCGGCGATGCAAGCCACCTCCGCAAAATACGCCAACTCTCCTCAATGGAGGAGAGTTTGGCCAACAAGCGGCAGCGCTCAACTGAACAAGCGAAGGCGGAGGCCCCTGCCAGTAAAAAGCCCCGCCAAAGACCGCAGGAACAGGCAAAAAGTCCAGTCAGCCCAAGGAATCAGCTAGCGACGTAGCAAAACGGCATCTCACCGTAGCTATCGTCAACAAAAGCGACACAAACGGCAAGATGACGACCGAACAGTGGAAGCAAGTAGAGGAGAAGCTGTTCGAGGAAATTTTTAAAAGGATGGAGGACCCAGCAGCGCAACCTGTAGCGTTTGACGGTGCAGGCTGGCTGTATGGAGTCAAAATCATAAGATGCAAGGACAACCCCACCCTTAAGTGGGTCACAAGCATCGTTGGAGACATGGGCAGCCTTTGGGAGAGTGCCCAGCTGGAGGTTGTGGACAGAACTTGTATTTCGTCCGTTCCGAAGGCGAAAGTACTCTTTCCACGGGTCACACCAAAGGAGCAGGCGCTGAAACTCCTACAGTGGCAGAATCCTGATGTGCCAACTGGAGACTGGAAGGTACTGCATGTTGCAAAGCCCGATAAAAACGGGCAGCACGTGGTCCTCCAGACAAACAAGGAGGGCGAGGATTTGCTCTACCCAAGATTCGGGGCGATGGCATGGGGACTAGGTGGCGTGCACCTACGTCTCAAGAAACGCCACCCCGACGACACTAATGAGCACACACTGGAGGCTGGAGAGGTGGAAAACGACCTCGGCATCGACATGATGGTCGAGAAAGCCAGCAAGTTTCTGGTTGGCCTAGAAGGAACAGAGAAGTTAAGGCGACGTAAGAAGAAAAGAAACACCTAAGACTGTTGTTAGCGCATTTCTAAGTTTTAAATTTAAACTTAACGATAAACCAAACAATAAGCATGAAACCAATCGAATGATCGATAAACATTGTAATCAACTATCGAAGATCGGCCAACCGCAGCCAACTTTAGTCTCTCTGAATCTGCCGACTCTGAAGAAAAGACGTGCATGAAATAAAAGCTGCAGAAATTTGAGAAAATTAATTATTTGTGTCCATTTATTCATCGTATAAAATCATACGATTCTTCATGGCGCCCGAGCAGGACTTAAATAGTTAATTGCTCAATTTCAAAAGAGGCCAAGTTGAGCCGGCAACGCGGACTTAGAGGATTGCCCTTACACCAAGCCTGTGAGACGTCTGGAGTCACCCATTAGGAGTCTGGAGTAGTCCATAACCAAGCTGCTACCCTTCGTTGGATCTGGAGTTGGATCATCGCCGGTGGAATAATTGTGGCTGCATCTGATGCCAGCATTACAAGCAAAGTGTGACACAGCCACAAACATACATACAGGCCAGAAACCTAGAACCAGCGACGCCACATGGACAAGGGTAAACATACACATGTCTCCAATGGAATTAAACGTGATTAAACGTGGCATTAAACGTGATCGTAATCTTTATATTAAATTTGTGTAGCACATACAATTATGGGGCTGACATACATACATAACCTCATTGCTATTTTCACATACACACCACAAGCTTACAACATAACCTCGCACATACACACACACATCTCAAAGAACATAACCTCTCAAACATTTGTGCAACCATCTCAATAAAATAAAAGTTTTGGAAAAAGTTGTATGAAGTTGGAGTTTGGAGAAACCTACAAGAACACATAATCATTTATATGCCGCTAAAATTTCGTACATTAGCCTGCGATTTACAGGCAAACATGTTGACATTCGTCACATACACATACATGTATACACGCTTCACAGTGGAGCAAATGCAGTGAAAAAGTGAAATGATTGAAACGAAATGCATATGTGGATTTAAGCAATTGCTGCTAAATACTTGTTTATTAACATCACGCATTCAAATTAATGAAGCTGGCATAGCGCATTCTTTCGTTCATTTCAACTTTTATTGTACTTCCAATTAAGAAATGTACGTTCGTATACATAAATAACAGGTGCATCTGGTTGTCCCCCTACGTACACATATTACTTTGTACACAAGTAACCATTACTTAAACATCCACCAATTTTCTAATATTGCATTAGGTACCGTGTGGGTTTATTGAAACGAAATTTCTTAACTGATCTTAGTCACGAAGCACAATGCCCCCGCTTTACCAGCTGAGGATAAAGAGGCGTTACTTAAGACACGCAAAAGTATTCTGAGAATAAAAAAGCGAATTGAAGCCCGAACAATCTCAATTAATAAAGTTGAGCTCGAATGTCGTTTAGAGTTATTGGACAAACACATCGAAAATGTCTTAAAAACACAAGGTAGCATAGAAAATAAAGATGAGACTGACGACTATCGGGAAGAAATAGAAGAACTATGCATCTGTACAAAGGCTCAATTGAAGTCGCTTATCCCGCATGAACAAAATGCAAGTGTTGCTGACTCAGCTCATTTGTGGCAGCTCCGCACACACGGTTGCCGAAATTTTCATTACCTAAATTTGATGGGAAGTATGCTGAATATAAAAACTTTATTAGCCTGTTCAACAAATTGATTCACGAGGATTTATCATTACCAGACGTCGACCAATTCAATTATTTGATTTCTTGCTTATCTGGAGAAGCGTTGGGTAATGTAAAGGCGTTTCAAATGTCAGATAGAAACTATCCCAAAGCTTTGGCTAGTCTTAAACTTCTTTATGACAATGACTGCCTAATATTTCTTGATAATATATCAAAATTATTCGAGATCCCTCGAATGTCACACCCATCGGCAGCAGCATTGCGGCAGCTAATTGATACAATGTCTGCAGTATATGACTCATTAATGTCTCTAGGAAATTACCAATGCTATTTTCATTCACTTAATTAT
>JAWNNM010000566.1:0-48380 GCA_035044965.1 Lordiphosa andalusiaca
ATATATTCGCACAATAAAAACAAAAAACAAAAAAAAAAATATATATATATACAATAATTATCACTAAAATAACTTCATTTTATTACAATATTTTTCAAAAGGAGGGAGATGTGGTATGCACACATATAGTGTACCCACTGTACCCAGATATATATTCGCACAATAAAAACAAAAAACAAAAAAAAAAATATATATATATACAATAATTATCACTAAAATAACTTCATTTTATTACAATATTTTTCAAAAGGAGGGAGATGTGGTATGCACACATATAGTGTACCCACTGTACCCAGTACATTTTAACTTACACACATTGTTACACTTTGTTACAATGTTTATGTACATTCATGTCCCATACTCAAAGCCAAAGTAATATGATCCTTCAAACTTCATAAGTGCTGCGTCGGCATATTGAGCATAAGCTGGCGGCGCAGTTAACATGAGCCAACCCATGTGCACATAACACTCTCTCCCGCACAGCGCCGCTCTGAGCTTTGTGTAAATAATAAACACATAATATAGTCGCTCCGCTGCGCGCGTCTGACAGCGTAGCTGCGCGACTTTAGCTTAAGCAAAAGAATACCATAATTCTAAGCAAGCAATCCGAAATCTGTACGAAGCATTGAAACATCGAAGACCGAGTGCACTCTGTGCCTCGTGCAATAAACTGTACAAATCTGTACGAAGCATTGAAACATCGAAGACCGAGTGCACTCTGTGCCTCGTGCAATAAACTTAACAAATTGATTACAAAAGCTGACTAATTTTATTAAATGCGATTGTCATGGAATGCATGGAAAGCATTTAAAAGCAGCGCTGCTACTGCGCTGCAGCAGCCTACAGTATTTTGATTACAACTCGACAACCGCTCATCATATCTTTACCATTCGATAAGTAATCCTGATTACTAAATATGTCAAGGTACAAACCATATATTTTTAGAACTGTGGGAGATATGACGTTTTTTCCAAAATGCGGTTTTTGTCAGATCCGTCCATCTCTACCATCTCTGAGATCTATGTGTTCGTACGGACAGTCAGTTGGTTGTAAATGCTGATCAAGAATATATATACTTTTTGGGGTCGGAGATGCTCCTTTCTGGCTGTTACATACTTTTGCCCAAACTTTATTTACTCTGTGTACCTCAGGTACAGAGTATAAAAATATTACCAGCATTTTAAAAAAATATCGTCATGTTCTATCGAAGCAGGCGCGAAAATAATTCCTCGCAGAAATTTTGTTTAATTAAATAAAATAAAACATATACATACAATACAAATCAACACTCACAATAAACACTTGCAACAACCGTGCAGAGGCTTGTAAAGTTTGGTAACTTTTAAAGATTTGTTTCAAATCAAATACTCTTGTAAAAGTGAATAATCTAAAAAGAAAAACATCACCAACACATAGTTGGTGGAGCGGAGGAGCGCATCTTAATGAATGCTATGGAGTCGGAAATTCAAGGCTTGGTGCATCGAGTGCAACAGCTGGAGAGTGAGGCGGGCCAGGACACTGCTTGCTGTGCAAGCCAATTTGAGTATTGCTGCTGTCCTCCGCATACAGGATGTCCCCTTTCAAGAAGGCGAAAATGTAAAAACAATTTTCCATACCCTCTGTTTCTCACTCCACATCACACCGGCACCGGCAATCAAAGAGGCGTTCCGTATCAGACTGAGGAACCCATCGAGCACTGTGGTTGACCCAGTGATCATTATAAAACTGGAGCAAGTGCGGGATAAGCTTCTCTTGCTCAGGCAATACCATGGTGCAACTATATAAGGTGAGGCCAAGCCAGTGTGAGTTCTCTGCAAAGTACCTCCAGTACCTTCAGTGCTGTGCGAAATCTTGAAGCGTAAGGTTGTCCGCGGATGTCGATTTTTCGTTTGATTTGTTTATGTATTTGGGGGTGGTTTTTTTGCGCTGTAGCAAAAAATGAATACATACTTAGCTGTGTACACTTTGTGTTGTTGTGGCCAAGGCCATGATCATGATGCAACAAAAAGTTTATACATTTTTCTTGTCTATCTTTTTGTACATAATTTTGCACCGCGGAAATGCCCATATCCCAATGTTAGTACGAAGCTGATAAATACAAATTATTATTTTTTATTAACATTACCAATGTTTAAATGGTTTTAATTAATATTTACACTAGTATTGGATTGTTTCCTAAAATGTATTTTTCTTCTGACAATTGATTGAGCGATCGCTTTTGTTGTTCACACACACAGACACACCCGCATACATAAAGTGCGTCCATGTGCGCCACTCACTCTCGCTCTCCCACTCGCTCTCCCACTCGCTCTCCCACTCTCTCTCCCAATCTCTCTCGCAGCTTTAGCAAAAGTACGCATCACACTGGCTTGGCCTCACCTTTTAAAGTTGCATCATGGGCACTACGAAGTTTTTTTTTTTGGCTTTGATTCACCTGTGCCATTCTAAGTGAATAAGCAGCTGACAAAAGCTAACTATGAGCTTTTTAAAGAAGCCATAAAATTTAAAAAACGTAAGCTTCTCTTGGTGGTCTTCATAAGCCGCTCTCTTGTGCACATCAAGCAGAATGAGAAAGCAGAAATATGGTGCTTCCAAAAGCCTGAGGAGCTTTTGGCCATGCAGGGTGAAGATCCCCCCTCAACCCCTTCACCGACTGTTGTCTTGGATGGAGCGAATAACAATAATAATTCATTTCGCCCAGAGAGATGCTTGCGTTGCTCTTTTTATGAATTTTCTCTTTAGACTTAAGTATCTTTCTCTTAAAAATTGTTGGCTGTCCAAGCGTAGTTATAATTTCTTGGTGTGTTTTATATTAAATTTGTCTTATATGTAAGGTGCGTATCTAATTCTAGGTTTAATGTTTACTACAAATGCAAAATATTTTAATTAATACACAGGCGAACAGTCATGCACTAATTAGGATACTATGCAAACAACAGAGAGGCCTAAAAGTGTGTCATATTAATGCTCAAAGTTTGACTAAAAAAATGGACGAGCTTAGATATTTATGTGTTGGTTCTGTTGTATATGTTATATGTGTGTCTGAAACGTGGTTTGTCTCCGATATGTGCGATGTTTTAGTTTCATGTGAAGGGTATTCTATGTTTCGTTCTGATCGTCAGGGCCATGCCGGGGTTGTAGCAATTTTGATAAAAATCAAATTAAAAAATAAATTTATTTGCAAACAGGACGTTGGAAATAGAATAGAACATATAGTATTTTTGTAGAGATTTGTGGCACCAAAAATGAGGCAAAAGTTATAATTGGCTGTATATATCGCCCAAATCAAAATGTTGAATATTCTGATTTAGTATTGCTTATTTCTAGTCTGTCTGTGCAATATAATGATATCATAATTACTGGACACTTAAATAGTGACGTCCTAAAAGAAAAACATAGACTTGTAGCCTGGAAGCTTTGGACTTGTATCCCATTAATTTTAGTATACCGACACATTACTCAGGATATTTCAATACACTCTTGGATGTGTTCTTTGTGAGCCATCAGAACAATGCTCTTTTGTTTGATCAAATTCCCGTACCGGCCTTTTCAAAACATGACCTCATATTTCTCACTTATAATATTTCTCTTGACTATATAGACACAACCCAATTAGATAGAGAGAATTTAAAAACATTGACTATGGCCTACTAGAAATTGAAAACAACAAATGTGACTGGGACAGATTGTTTCTTCTACCCAATGTGGACGCTCAAGTTGAGCACCTTCAGTCTTACATTACCCACCTTTGTAACATGTTTGTACCCCTCAAAAGTAAAATCATTTGTCCAAGGGGAAACCCTTGGTTCAGTGCTGAAATTAAACGAGCCATACTAGTCCGTGATCAAGCGTACAAAAAATGGAAAAGGTACAAGACTGAAATATATGCGCACTTTAAGAGTTCAAGAACGATTGTAAACAAAATGATATTTTCTGCTAAAAGCCAATATATGTGAAATAAATTTAATAGTGCAATTACAAATAGTAAATCGTGGAAAGTGATAAAAGGGTTGGGCATTGGAAAACAACAAGCTTCGAATAACTGAGATAGATAGGATGTTAACGAACTAAATCAACGGTTTGTCCTTTGTCAAATTCCAGAAGCTACCTGCGATCAGTATTTGAACAGTTTACCTGATAGACTCTGTGATAGTAGCTATAGTTTGGCGTGTGTTAGCCAATGTGATGTCCTTCATGCTATACTTAAGATCAAATCTAATGCGACACGCCTTGACGACATTAACCGCAAGATTATGAAAATTATCCTGCCCAAAATTCTTAAGCATAACACATGTAATAAAAACAGTCCTCACTACCTCCACGTTTCCTGAAAAGTGGAAAGTAGCGAAAATAGTCCAGTTCCTAAGCAAAAAAAATAATATAGACCGATATCTATCTAGCCATATTTTTCGAAAGTTTTCGAATCCCTTGCGGCTAGCCAAATAAACCATTACCTTGTCTCGCACAACTACTTAAGCCGGAATCAGTCAGGATTCAGGAAAAATCGAAGCTGTATCACTACACTACTAAAAGTATCGAAAGACATTCGAAACAAATTAGATGATGGGCATGTCACATATCTAACACTGCTTGATAATTTTGCATAATTTTTTACGGTAGTCAAGTTATGAGAAAAAAAAATAATGCTTGGTGGCACCGACCACAGCGGCGATGGGCGGCACTTCACACACCTTAATGAAATCACTTTCTAACTTGTTTATCTCTTGTTTCTTCTTAAAAACGACTCGATTTTGATTTGAAACCCATGGTCCTTGGGAAACCCGCCTTAGAATTCATGGTAGATTACGATTTTGCAACCGCTTGGTGCATTTTCTATAGAATTAATCATAAATTAATCATCATTGTAACGCTCGCCAAATTACATTTGGCAACCTGCAGCCAGTCTTACAATTAAGTGCTTTGGTGCTTTTACTGGAACATTTTGTATAATTTTTTTCATCAACAGCTAAAATGTAATAAAATTTGCAAAACTCTTGTTGCTTTAATAGACTAAAACTTCTATATTCTATCGTGTTCGATGATTACGCCACATATGAGACGAATGATCCGATTCCAATAAGCGCTGATAACGCTTTAGCATTCTTGATTGAAAATGAATTTACAAAGTAGCAATAGACTAATAATAAAGCACTCAATAAGCAGCAATGTGCAGCCACAAAGTGCTTTTTAATTGTGAGCTATGGCTTCGACGGATCTACAGGACAGAGCACATACAAGCAACGCTTTCAATCGAACGAAAGTGTCGCCTTAGATCATTCTCTTTTTGTTTCTACAATTATTTCATTGAAACTAATAGATCAGCTGAATCGAGTTATTTGGATTAAAAGGACTCCACAATCAGTAAGATTTTGCCGCCCTTTGAAAATTGAATTTGTGAAACACAGTACCGCTCTTATAATAAAAGAAAAAAGATTCTGGATGAGGATATAGAAAACCTTCAGACATTTTTCTACACATATAAGAACAAAATAATATCTGTTAAATTCCAGACTCAAATGACTCTTATTGACAGTAAAGTTTTGAACGTTGTAACCGGAACCAATTCATGCCAGTCATGTCTATTATGTGGAGCAAAAACTACAGACTTTAACTCTCCGATTTTTTAAGTAAAATCTGAGAATCTAAAATATGGAGTCAGTCCGCTTCATGCATTGATTCGATTTTTGGAGTTTGTGCTAAGAGTTTCCAATAGGATTGAGTTAATGAAATGACGCGTCAAAGGAGATGAAAAGCTCATCGTATCATTGCGTAAAAAACGTATCCAAGAGAAGTTGTGGTCTGAGCTAGGTCTTAATTTAGATTCACCCAAAGAGAATGGAAGCGGAAGCAATAGACGAGCATTTTCCAAAAGTAAGTAATTTTCATCTGTTTTAAATTTGGATTACAAAATAATTTGCCGTTTTTACATCATTTTAATTGCAATTTCTTCTGAGCACATTATTGATTCCGAAAAGTTCAAATCCTTATGTAAGCATACTTTTCATTTGTACATGGAACACTATTCTTGGTACCCAATGTCCCCAACTGTGCACAAAATATTAGTACATGGATACAAAATTATAAACCATTTCATAGTTCCAGTTGGTATCCTTGGAGAAAACGCGTCAGAAGCGCGGAACAAACTACATAAGAGCGATCTCATGCCAGGAAATGTAGTCGATTGGCAAATATTACACATGTGTTCAAAAGAGCATTGGACTTTTCCGATCCGTTGCTTTCAAGTCTTTGTTTAAAAGAAAGAAATAAGCTGAACAGAAAGAAAAAACTCCCAAAAGAAGTTATTGATCTTCTAGAATTTCTGGATGCAGAATTATATAAGCCCGCAGATCAGTATGATGATAAAGAGGAAGAGGATTATGTAGCGGCGCCTGAAGCGTTTCCTGAACCCAAAATAATAGATTAGCTCGTATTCGAATAAATTAAAAAACTTGTTTTTTTATTTGAATGTAACCGATTGTTTTTGTAACCGCCGTTAAAAGGGCATCCTGCAAGTAGGCAACATTATTTTTCTTTTAGCGGTTTTAGCCGTAAAAGCTCAAACAGCTGATAGCGCGTTGCTAGGGATTACATATCGTGATCGAATGTAACTAAAAGCTCTCGGTTGACAGTGACATCTGTCGTCAAAAGCTTAACCACTGGTACTTCCGTTTCCCTGTTTCGTTCTTTCTAAAGAAATCCGCCAAGCCGTCAAGAAGCGGTTGTGTGCTAAACCTATATTTATTTTTTGAGAAAGAAAATTCTGAAATTGTGTTGTGGTGTTCAGAAATTAAGGCGAACATAAATCCATTTCAAACGGAATTAGTGCGTGTGCCAATAATTGCTTTGGGTGAGTTTGGGCATCGTCAGCCTACGCTCATACTTATTAAATTTCGTGATGCAGGTCTTCTCGTGACCCTCATCCTGATCCCAGGTGAATCCCTGGTTGCATTTGGTTTGTCCATTTGGAGCGGAAAGCCTGCACCCGGCCCTAAGGGCGCGCAAGTGCAGATCAAGCCGGCTCGGCTCCAGGCAGCGCTGCTGCTGTGGATTAATTAAACCCACCAGAAGCCTAACTCTGTTTGCCCGTTCCTGAACCGCTGCAGGGATGCTTAACTGAGTAGCCAGGGCAACAAAATCTACAAGAAGTCGTTGACCTCGGGCGTGCTGATGTGAATTTGTGACCCAACCTGGTGCCACTCCTTAACGATCCCGCCCGAGCTGGTTCCATGAACCTAACCTAAATGCTGAAATGCGAATTATTCTCAAGGGTTTGAGTTTTGTTGCGGTTTCATTTTTCTTTTAATTTTTTTTCATTTTGATTTCGGTTTCAACCTCTTTAGTCGAGAATGCACTTTGAATTAAAGTTTGATTAAAAAATGTGGAAAATTTAGAAGAATGTAAAATTTAAAACAAAGTCAAAGGAAAAGAGAATATAAAAGTCATGCTTCTATAAAGAGTAAAACAATAAGAAATGAAAAGAAATGACACTTTCGAACTGGTTAAAAATGCAAATGCCTAAACAAATTTTAAGTTACAGGAATCATCGCCGGGAGATCGATCTTTCGTCGCTGGAAATTTAAGTGAGTGTCAAACATTGATAAATATTTGTGGGTTTTTTTGTGTAAAGGTGAAATATGCATTTATACTCATGAAGTTCGGTTTGAATATTGGTTTTAATTATTCTTTTTGCTCGCCTTTTAAGACGATTTATATTGCTTTTTCCAAAATGATGACTAAAAATCAAAAGAAAATTATTCGGTACAGTAAAACCCCAGTATGAAAACTCAAACGAAATCAAATATTGAAATTAAATTAAATTAAATTAAATTAAATTAAATTAAATTAAATTAAATTAAATTAAATTAAATTAAATTAAATTAAATTAAATTAAATTAAATTAAATTAAATTAAATTAAATTAAATTAAATTAAATTAAATTAAATTAAATTAAATTAAATTAAATTAAATTAAATTAAATTAAATTAAATTAAACTAAATTAAACTAAATTAAATTAAACTCAACCTAAATTAACTAAATTTTGCTTCGGAAAGAAAATTAAGTTGAAGAACATTTAGAAGAAAAGAAAATTGAATTGAAAGAAATGAATGATCACTTTAGTAAATATTTGAGTTAAGTTACAATTTATTATTATACAATTTATACCCTATACCCTTATCGCTCACTTGAAACTATCTACAATTATGTTCCCAATTAGAGTTAATCTCCTTTAATTATCTTTGCGGTTCGCTAAACTCGAATCTTGCCCAAAAAAATGGGATTCTGTAATTACCCCGTACATTTTTACGCTGAATTAAATATTATAATGAATATGAACTAAATGTCTTCTGAACTCAAGCTAACGTTCTCGCCGTCGTAGGTTAAATGATTAAAGGGATCACCCGGAGTTAGTCTGAGGCTGGTGATCAAAGGTAGGGCGGGCAATCTGCGACCACGATTCCACCTGTGGCTTCGCACACCTCTCTCTCTCTCTCTCTCTCTTTCTTCTTCATTCTCTCTCTCTCTCTTTAGTAATAGATCAGAATTTGTCCATTATCTACCGTACTTTAGTTCTCTAGCATTCTTATTTTTGTCGCAGCACGTTATTTTCTAATCATGTTAATATAACAATAAGGCATCGGTATCAGCAAGACCTCCACCCCCAAAGCCGACGAGCTAGAGCCGGATATCATGACGTGCAACCGCTCGATACTGTGTCTAAGATTAGCTGTTCCTTGGTTACACGCTACAGTTATAAATTATTTAATATTAATATGATAAGTGGCGCCCAACTATGTAGCCTCATTGATTAAGGATTAAGTCAATGTGACTCACTAATAGACAAACTCTAATCAGTTTACAAATTTTATTCCTTTTTCTTTCTCTTCTCTTCCTCTTTCTCCTCTTCTTAATAAAACTTTCCTTATTTATGCAGCTGCTTTGGAAAGCAGTATGGGTGGATATCCGTATTTGCCACTGACCACAGCTTAGTAGAAAGGGACAATTTTAATTCTCTATTATAGTCATTGGAATAGGATTGTATCAGTATGTGGAAAATGCAGGATAGCTATAACTTCGGTTGGTTACCTGACCCGTTTTGATTCGCCTTTTCATTGACTAAGCCTATACTTAAAATACAACAACCTTGATTATATGTAGTCGCCTTGGAAAATAGAGGCATAACTTTCGAGCAGTGCCCTATCCACGATTAATTGACAAGGGAGTTTAATTTATTTATAAAGACCTTAGGTATTCATTAATTAAAACTGGAAAACCGGGAATATGTATTCAGATACGATCCTCGGGCCGTGGCAATCGATGATTATCCTGAAGTCTTAAAAAGCTTTGGTGATTTAAGCGGGTGAATTTAGCTGGTGTTGATCAGTCATATTCAGAGTTCAATCAGCAAGCTTGCTATTCTTTTATTTCATAGAGAGGTTGGTCAAATTTATCTAATCAATCCCTACGATAGACGAGACGTTATGCTTTGAGTTCAATTTGTTATGAAATTATTGAGTTTATTGTTACCTTTTACCACATTTAATAGATCTTCCGTTATATCGTTTAGATCTCAGATATCTTCCGAACAAATTTTGTTTGCTTTTGTTGAAAAGCTAGCAAGTTGTGTTCACCTTTTAGAAAATTAATTTTTTTGTTTGGTTGCCTTATAAGATTATTTGAAATGGGGCTTGACCGATCACCTGAAAAGGAAGTCCCAGTGGCTGACAACAGCCAAGTGTGCATGTTATGCAAAGAAAACATAAAGAAAGCTGCTGAGGGTAATAAAACCGTGTGTGGACACGAGTTTCACAAATCTTGCCTTTCGGCTCATTTTAGGTCAAACAATACGTGCCCAGTTTGCAATGTTGTTTGTAGACCAAGTTCCACTGCACCAGCAGGATCTATAGCTCAAAATACTCGTGGACAAGCTAAGTTACCCAGCATGCCTCCAACCGCTGAAAAATAAAGTTGGTAGCAGGTCTAATGTTGATGATAATGCAACGACTTCCGTTAACGCCGCAATCGTCGGTATGGAAGAAAGACTCCTTAATTCATTAACTGAAAGGATGGCTGATTTCATCCAAAATACAGTAGTCGAGTGCGTGCAGCGAATAGTTGCAACACCTGAAAATACAGAAGCTGGCAATGCATCTTCACATATTCCAACCCCTGATGCAGTAGAGTATTCTGCTCCCAGTCCAAGGCAATTACCGACCACTTTAGCACCACAGCTATCGCAAAGAAGTGCCACCTCTGATCTGTTACAGAGACCCGATAAAGTGGTACACATTTTGAACGCCTGGAAAATAAAATTCTCCGGCGTAGGAGTATCTGTCGACAATTTTATCTATAGGGTGGAAGCACTGACACAAACATTAGAAGGCAATTTTTCTGTACTTTGTCTAAATATTAGTGTACTTTTTGAGGGTAAAGCAAATGAATTTTATTGGCGACATCACAAATCAGTGAAAGAAGTTCGCTGGAATAGATTATGCGATGCATTACGCCAACAGTTTCGACAAGAACGAGACGATAGTGATATTGAAGAGTTAATTAGAGATCGCAAGCAAAAAGTAAATGAGAATTTTGACAATTTTAATGATCAAATCTCAGTCTACTTAGATCAGCTAGAGCAACCATGGCCAATTCGGAAGCTCGTGCGCGTTCTAAAGAATAACTTGCGTCCTGAAATTCGTCACGAATTGTTGAACGTAGAAGTTGTGACAGTATCTCAGCTCAGAGAAATCTGTCGGAGGCGGGAAACATTCTTGGAGGATGTAAGACTTTCTCATAGTTATGCCAAACCTGTCCCTTACAAGAAAGATGTCTCGGAAGTGAGTCAATTCATAGATTTTTCGACAAGCACTGACGAAGCAATCGAGTGTGAGATCAAAGCTTTCTCATTGATATGCTGGAATTGTCTCAAAGAAGGACATAGATACCAGGATTGTCTAGCTGAAAGAAAAGTGTTTTGCTACGGCTGTGGAGCTTCAAACACATATAAGCCCAGCTGCAAAAGATGTGCAAAAAACTTCCAGTTCAGCACGTCGAAGTCTGTTCCCAAAGCAAAGACTCCGGCGGTGCTGAGAAGTCAGGCAACGAACACAGATTAAACACGGATGCACTTCCAAATGCACCGTCCACCCCACCTGATTCGACAAAATTCAAGGAAATTACACTTTTGCATAATAAAATAGACAGCTTAACAAGCATACCCCAACCGGAAAACCTATGCTTACATTATTGCGAAAAGTTCAAGTCACGTAGCGCAAGGCGAATAGCCTCATTTTGGATAAAGGTAAAAGAGTGTAGACTCGGAATAAAGCACATTTGCACGATTTCAGAAACAACAAAGGATCCTCGTCCGTTTATACCAATTAACTTATTTAAGCGTACTGTTTATGGACTCCTTGACTCAGGAGCTTCAATGACTTGCATTGGAGACAAATTTGCTGAAGAATTAGATATAGAAAAGATGCCTTACAAGCTGATTAACGATAGTGCTAGCACAGCAGATGGTCGTGTTCAGCGCTTTAAAAAAATTAAATTTAAATTTAAAATTTAAAAAAATTAAAAGTAGAATTTGAATACGATGGTGTTCGAAAATCTTTAGAGATTTTTATAGTTCCATCTCTCAGACATGACTTATATTTAGGTATCGATTTTTGGAAACTTTTCAACCTTTTGCCAAGTAAATTATGCGTGGAGGAGTTAGATAAGCCTCACGACATACCCAATCCCGACCAGCATGAGCTTAGTGATGTACAAAAAGCCCAATTGGCCATTGTTGTTAATTGTTATCCCTCATTCTTACAAGAAGGATTAGGTAAAACAAACCTTATCACACACACAATCGATGTGGGTACGGCTAAGCCTGTAAAACAGCGGCATTTCCCAGTTTCACCTGCCGTTGAGAAAGCAATGTATGCTGAAATCGACAGAATGTTGAAATTAGATGTAATTGAAGTTTCTGACAGCTCTTGGTCATCCCCAATAGTAATGGTAACAAAACCAGGAAAAGTCAGAATATGCCTCGACTGTCGGACGGTTAATAGTTACACCGAAAAGGATGCTTATCCTTTACCACAAATTAGTGGAATTTTGAGTAGATTACCCAAAGCTGAATTTATCACAAGTCTTGATCTAAAAGACGCCTATTGGCAAGTGCCTTTAGATTCAAAGTCTCGCGACAAGACAGCTTTCACAGTACCTGGTAGGCCTCTCTACCAATTCAAAGTCATGCCCTTTGGGTTATGCAACGCCACCAGTACTATGTCAAGATTGATGGACAAAGTTGTTCCAGCTCATCTCAGAAATGAGGTATTTGTATATCTGGATGACTTGTTGATAGTTTCATCTAGCTTTAAATCTCATTTAGAGGTGTTAAGAGAAGTAGCATTCCACACAAAGCGTGCAGGATTGACCATCAATATTAGTAAAAGTCATTTTTGCATGCGACGGGTGCGCTATCTAGGTCACATTATCGGTGATGGAGGGATTCGAACCGATCCTGAAAAGATATCGGCGATTACAAACTTCCCAGTACCGAAAAATTTGCGTAGCTTACGAAGCTTTATGGGCTTATGCGGCTGGTATCGCAAATTTGTTCCGAATTTTGCCTCTCTTTCATCCGCTTTGACTGATTTAATGACTACGAAGCGGAAATTTAGTTTAACTGATCAAGCTTTAAAAGCATTTGAAGAGTTAAAGCTTCGCCTCAGCGAAGCTCCTGTTTTACGTAGTCCGGATTTCACGAAACCTTTTATGATACACTGTGACGCTAGTAAATCCGGTGTTGGAGCTGTTTTAGTCCAATTGTCAGAAGAAGGAGACGAGTGTCCTATTGCGTTCGTGTCTAAAAAACTGAACAAGGCACAGCGTAACTATACAGTGACAGAACAGGAATGTTTAGCAGCGATTGTTGCTTTGAAAAATTTTCGAGCTTACGTTGAAGGTCATGAGTTCAAAATCATAACCGATCACGCTTCTCTGAAGTGGCTTATGGCTAACAATGACCTAAATTCTCGTTTGGCTCGATGGGCCTTAGCTTTACAGCGATATAGATTTACAATTGAACATCGCAAAGGTTCCCTGAATATTGTACCTGATGTGCTATCGCGAGTCAATGAAGACGAAATAGCTGCGATGGATTTGCGTGAAGGATTATTGGTAGATTTAAATGCTGCTCAGTTCAAATCCAACGAATATATCGATTTGGCTGAGAGAGTAAAAGCTAATCAAGATAAATTGCCGGATGTGAAAACAGAAAGCGGCTTTGTATATCGTCGTGCAGAGCACTTATCGGGTGAACAAAGCCACGATGTGTATGCATGGAAACTGTGGATACCAAAAACTCTCGTTCCAGAAGTTTTATCCAAAGCTCATGATAGCCCACTTGCCTCTCATGGTGGAATCCATAAAACCATAGAGAGAATAAGGCGATATTATTTTTGGCCAGGTCTAGTAGCCGACGTCAAATCCTATATAAATGCTTGCGATGTCTGTAAAGCTACCAAATCGCCCAATTATGTTTTGAGACCTCCTCTTGGAAAAGCACCCTTAACTCAACGGTTTTTCCAACGCCATTTTATAGACTTTCTAGGACCTTACCCACGCTCACGTAGTGGAAATATCGGCATTTTCATAGTACTCGACCACTTTTCAAAATACGTTTTCCTAAAGCCTGTTAAAAGGATAAATGCGGAAATAGTAATCAAATACCTAGAAGGAGAACTGTTTATGACTTTTGGAGTGCCAGAAACGATTGTGTCTGACAATGGCTCACAATTCAAGTCAGAAGCTTTTCAGAAACTCTTACGTCGTTTCGAGATTAGTCACACCCTTACGGCTGTACATTCGCCTCAAGCGAATGCCTCCGAGCGAGTAAATCGATCGGTTATATCTGGTATAAGGTCTTACGTACGCCATGATCAGAAAGATTGGGATGAGTATTTAAATAGAATTTGTTGTGCCTTAAGGTCTTCCACTCATGCCAGTATAGGTACCACTCCTTACTACATGACATTCGGTCAACATATGATTACCATAGGCTCTACATACTCGCTATTGAGAAAATTAGACATGTTAGAAGACCGTTCGCTGACTTTGGATCGACCCGATTCATTTGAAATTGTTCGCAAAGAAGCTCGTGACCAAATGGGAAAAAGTTACGAAAAGAATGAGCGGCAATATAACTTACGATCTAGGGAAGTATCGTATAAGGAAGGTCAGGAAATTTTTCTGAGGAGTTTTAAGCAAAGCTGTTTCCAGACAGGATACAACGCTAAATTAGGACCCTCATTCGTAAAGGCTCGAGTTCGTAAAAAGTTAGGAAACTCGAACTACGAGTTAGAAGATTTTCAAGGACGTTCTTTAGGTACCTATCATGCTAAGGTCCTAAAGCAATGACGTCATCGCTTTATGCGGTATCAGTCTAGAAGATCGTTGAGACCCCTAGCCTGATTTTAGCGGGGGGGTTTTGTAGCGGCGCCTGAAGCGTTTCCTGAACCCAAAATAATAGATTAGCTCGTATTCGAATAAATTAAAAAACTTGTTTTTTTATTTGAATGTAACCGATTGTTTTTGTAACCGCCGTTAAAAGGGCATCCTGCAAGTAGGCAAAATTATTTTTCTTTTAGCGGTTTTAGCCGTAAAAGCTCAAACAGCTGATAGCGCGTTGCTAGGGATTACATATCGTGATCGAATGTAACTAAAAGCTCTCGGTTGACAGTGACATCTGTCGTCAAAAACTTAACCACTGGTACTTCCGTTTCCCTGTTTCGTTCTTTCTAAAGAAATCCGCCAAGCCGTCAAGAAGCGGTTGTGTGCTAAACCTATATTTATTTTTTGAGAAAGAAAATTCTGAAATTGTGTTGTGGTGTTCAGAAATTAAGGCGAACATAAATCCATTTCAAACGGAATTAGTGCGTGTGCCAATAATTGCTTTGGGTGAGTTTGGGCATCGTCAGCCTACGCTCATACTTATTAAATTTCGTGATGCAGGTCTTCTCGTGACCCTCATCCTGATCCCAGGTGAATCCCTGGTTGCATTTGGTTTGTCCATTTGGAGCGGAAAGCCTGCACCCGGCCCTAAGGGCGCGCAAGTGCAGATCAAGCCGGCTCGGCTCCAGGCAGCGCTGCTGCGGCCAAGCCGGACCTAACCACCAAACACCGGCGGTCTTAGAAGTGGATTAATTAAACCCACCAGAAGCCTAACTCTGTTTGCCCGTTCCTGAACCGCTGCAGGGATGCTTAACTGAGTAGCCAGGGCAACAAAATCTACAAGAAGTCGTTGACCTCGGGCGTGCTGATGTGAATTTGTGACCCAACCTGGTGCCACTCCTTAACGATCCCGCCCGAGCTGGTTCCATGAACCTAACCTAAATGCTGAAATGCGAATTATTCTCAAGGGTTTGAGTTTTGTTGCGGTTTCATTTTTCTTTTAATTTCTTTTCATTTTGATTTCGGTTTCAACCTCTTTAGTCGAGAATGCACTTTGAATTAAAGTTTGATTAAAAAATGTGGAAAATTTAGAAGAATGTAAAATTTAAAACAAAGTCAAAGGAAAAGAGAATATAAAAGTCATGCTTCTATAAAGAGTAAAACAATAAGAAATGAAAAGAAATGACACTTTCAAACTGGTTAAAAATGCAAATGCCTAAACAAATTTTAAGTTACAGGAATCATCGCCGGGAGATCGATCTTTCGTCGCTGGAAATTTAAGTGAGTGTCAAACATTGATAAATATTTGTGGGTTTTTTTGTGTAAAGGTGAAATATGCATTTATACTCATGAAGTTCGGTTTGAATATTGGTTTTAATTATTCTTTTTGCTCGCCTTTTAAGACGATTTATATTGCTTTTTCCAAAATGATGACTAAAAATCAAAAGAAAGTTATTCGGTACAGTAAAACCCCAGTATGAAAACTCAAACGAAATCAAATATTGAAATTAAATTAAATTAAATTAAATTAAATTAAATTAAATTAAATTAAATTAAATTAAATTGAATTAAATAAAATTAAATTAAACTAAATTAAACTAAATTAAATTAAACTCAACCTAAATTAACTAAATTTTGCTTCGGAAAGAAAATTAAGTTGAAGAACATTTAGAAGAAAAGAAAATTGAATTGAAAGAAATGAATGATCACTTTAGTAAATATTTGAGTTAAGTTACAATTTATTATTATACAATTTATACCCTATACCCTTATCGCTCACTTGAAACTATCTACAATTATGTTCCCAATTAGAGTTAATCTCCTTTAATTATCTTTGCGGTTCGCTAAACTCGAATCTTGCCCAAAAAAAAAATGGGATTCTGTAATTACCCCGTACATTTTTACGCTGAATTAAATATTATAATGAATATGAACTAAATGTCTTCTGAACTCAAGCTAACGTTCTCGCCGTCGTAGGTTAAATGATTAAAGGGATCACCCGGAGTTAGTCTGAGGCTGGTGATCAAAGGTAGGGCGGGCAATCTGCGACCACGATTCCACCTGTGGCTTCGCACACCTCTCTCTCTCTCTCTCTCTCTTTCTTCTTCATTCTTCTCTCTCTCTCTTTAGTAATAGATCAGAATTTGTCCATTATCTACCGTACTTTAGTTCTCTAGCATTCTTATTTTTGTCGCAGCACGTTATTTTCTAATCATGTTAATATAACAATAAGGCATCGGTATCAGCAAGACCTCCACCCCCAAAGCCGACGAGCTAGAGCCGGATATCATGACGTGCAACCGCTCGATACTGTGTCTAAGATTAGCTGTTCCTTGGTTACACGCTACAATTACGAACTCACTTGTCTAAATAACATTGAAGAATATTAAGCATGTTAATTAAAATCATACTTCTTGTATATTAACTTCTTGTATATTAACTTCTTGTAAATTAACTTCTTGTATATAAACATAAAATATAATAAGAAAATATATTTTTTTAAGTTCTGCTATTTTTTAAAGTATTATTAGCTCAATTTATAATTTCACAAATTTATTATAATAAATGTGAAATAAATGGATTATTGTTGGTATGGGGGCGGAAGGAAGGCGTGGTCCAATGGCCGAAATTTTTTTTTTTTCAATTCCATCTTAGTCCAAAGAACATTTGTGCAAACTTGCAGGTGTTTATTTTTAAAGTTTATGCCAAAATTACAGACTTTTTTCCCATAGTGCACATGGGGGATAAGCGGATGGACTTCCAGAACATGCTGTAAAAAGAAAAAACTGCATTTATTGCCAATCTTGGAGTTATTCGATATTTGCTGGCATTTTGATGTTGAGCGGTCATACTGGAGTGGGTTGGAGCTAAAACTACAATTTGATACTGGGTGCTCATCACTTCCTTTATATTTAGATTGCGTGTTTCTTTTGAGAAATAAATTTGATTCGACTGGCAGGATTTTTCCAATAAATGCTTGTGTCCCCTTTTATCGATGATTTAAGTTGAATAGGAACCATAGATACAGAAAAAAAGCTTTCTTCTGAGAAATGTCCATCTGAAAATTTTGCTTATACCCATTTTATAATTAAGCTTACTTCATCTTTAAGTTCCGGTAAAGATATAAAAACCCCTTCTTGTGCACTTATTAATCATATCACAGTGTAATCTATTATCTATTGTAAATCAATTTCAGCACATATTTCAGTCACAGTAATATTGTTCGGATAACACAACATTTTTGATTGCTTCATTTAATTTTGCACTGAAATTTTTCGTGTGTTGCCGAAGAGAGTTAATGGTGCATGGATAAATTAAAATCTATTATCATGGCAAGTGCTTGATCAGCTGAAAGACGCTTTTTTTTCAACATCACATTTGTTATCTTTTTGGTGCGAATGTATGTAACAGGGAGAAGGAATCATTTCCCACCCTATAAAGTATATATATTCTTGATCAGCGTGAACAGCCGAGTCGATATAGCATTGTCCGTCTGTCCGTTTGTCCGTATGTCCTTCTGTCTGTCTGTATGAACGCGTCGATCTCCGAGACTATAAGAGATAGTCACAAATTTTTGCATAAAGTTAGATGCATGCTGTACGCAGATCAAGATTGTTTCAGATTTTGAAAATTCCACCCCGTCCCCCTCTTATCCACAAAATACCGTTACCTAAAAACAAATCAGATCCACAATTTTCAAGTTAGTGTTAGTTTTCAAGTTTCGTGGTCTTGTATTCATCAAGCTAGGCCCAATATCTATCTATTCTGAAAAGTACAATCAGATCGGACAAAAAACCGGAGCTATAAGCGAAACAATAGAGCTTAACGTTAGTTAGGTCTAAAGCCGCTGAAACTACTAAATAGTGTGGCCTACTTATAGGATGAGCCTTTAATAGCAGATAGAAATTTGCTAACCAAATTTCAAAAAGAGCTTTGCGTTATATATCCCTCGTTGTAAAAAATTCTGCGTAAAGCTAGGTGCTCACATCAGCAAAGCTAGCGAAGCAGAGAGCTCATTACAACTTTTTTGTTTTCAACGAATGCGACACCAAACTTGGTATGTATTAATATTTGATACATCCACACTATTCTAAGTTTTCTAAAAACGAGTGACTGTTATGCTGGGTTTATACTGCGTCATAGAGTGTCACATTTCGGTGACACAGTGTCACAGTGCAATGTCGCAGAAATCATGTGTCACAGGAATGAGTACTTTTCATTATGAACACTATTACTCACTTGGTGGCACATACTTTCTGTGACAGTAGATGGCACGTTTGTGACAAGAATTGATTGAACAGCTGTTTCAATGAAATATCTCATTTGAATTGTTTTTTCATGTGACACCAACATCGATCAAGTTGGTTTTTCTGTCACACTGTGACATCTTTTATCGTTTATCGGAAGTTCAGAATATTGATAAGGTAAATAAATTTTTTTTTGTGTTTTCGCTATCACAGCGCTGTGACACACAATTTTTGTGGCGACAATGTTAACTTTCTTGACCTGTGACAAACTTTGTCACAAGTTTTCACAGACCATGGTGTCACAGTGTGACGCAGTATAAACCCAGCATAACTGAGTCATTTATGTCTGCGTCATACATAATCCACACTTTACATTCACTAAGATCGACGGACTTATCACGGTATTCAAAATGAGTTAGTAGTCTGCCAACTATAAGAGAATTGATTTTCTGAACTAGTAATATTATTAAACATAGCATACTTTAAAGAGCATTTATCATGATAATTTTGTTGTGTATAAGCAGGGCATATATTGTATAGCTCCCATATAAAAATCGTGCTAAAAAATGGGAAGATGTGTGGGAGGGGGTAGTAGTTTTAGTCCAATGCTGCTCATCTTAGAACTATACTTCCGTATTGGGAAATTTTCTAAATTTTCTGTCCAAATTTCAAGTCAAAAGCTCTTAAACTACGACTGCAACTGATTTTTGTCGTCTCAGATTGGCAAAACCTTCCTATGTGCGTCGTACGCATCAAAATTTAAAAAAAAATCAAAATAAATAGGATTTATATTTTGGCAATATGCTTAACTTATACCTCTCATAGCATATTTTCACTAATGCAAAAATGCTTATATTTTCACATTCTAACACATATCAAACAACATTTTACATATTTTCCATAAGAAAAAAATGTACATATATAAAATATGTGTCTATTTCGTTTGTATATGACAGCCGCTATGGTGATGTAGAAATACTGAAAAGATTGATTCAAGAATATCAACAATACTGTCGAGTTAACAAAATTGAATTGACCAACACAACACCATACTGGCCACAAATGAATGGAGACGTTTAACGGCGAAATTGATCTTTGTTGAAACGATTGATAACACAGTTCAACAAATATTGGGTCATTTCTGGCAATCGAATGAAATTGATACCGTTCGACGGAGGGTTTCAAACTGAATACAAGTCAATTTTCAGTATATTTCTAGCACGTCAAATTTTTGAGATATTAATGGTCAAAGTTGTTAAAAGTGCCTAAAATGGCACTTTTCAAAAATTTATTAAAAAGCCATCTTAAACGGAAGGATGCGCTTCAAAATTTTTGCATAGTGGGGTCTATACTCTATGGAGGGCAATAAACCAATTTACTGGTTGATTGCCAAGAAACCGTAAAAGAATTAATAAAGAAGATGTACTTTTGATATGTTTCGAGCAAACAAACGACCTTGATTTTGTGTCAGTAGGCTATATTTAAAATCAGTTTCTAATTGATTTAAAATTAATCATAATGCCTCCCTCCGTCGAACGGTATCAATTTCATTCGAGTGCCAGAAATGACCCAATATTTGTTGAGCTGTGTAATCTGTAAAAATTAGAAGGGTGACTGGCAAGTGAATTTTGCAGAACTTTTTACTGATGTTTCGATCTACAACCCACTCAACCACATTAAAGGCACCGCCGAAATGGATGTTCAATCTTAACATTCGAGAAATTTACTGTAGTGCAACAGGTTTTTAGTGGAAACTTAGAAGTACGCGAGCGTGATACTCAAATGAAAGAAATGGGAAATGAGCACAAAAGACCTATGCAAGACCTAATGATATTGGAAGGAGATGGCGTAGCAGCATAAATGTTGGAGATGACAAAAAAAATTGGCTACAGCCTTTGAGCCAACTGTGTTCAATGTTATTAAGAGAAATGGTTCAAAAGTTATAATTGAGAGCGTTATCATTATCGGATCATTCGAGTTCACCATCACTTTCACCTACGGTTCAATCACCAGTTCTTAAACGATTGGAGAATGCCAAATCGTTGTGGAGACTGATACGCTTGACGAAAACCAAACATCAGAAATAGGAAGTAATTTAGTAGGCTGAAGTCTAAACTGTTAAATATGTAGTATATTAGGCCGGGTCAATTTGTTCTAGTCAAAAAACACGTGACCAGAATCGGAATCTACCAGGGATGCTAACCTCTCGAATATAAATACTGGTTCGATTCAGTGGTGCACAGTTGCTAAACCGCCGGTTCGGTTCGTTAGATGGTTTTTGGGAGTTAAATTAACCGCGGTTTCGATTCGGTTCAGTGGTTCACCGAGGCAAATTATAAAATATTTTGATTTCTGTAATGTGACTTTTCGACCATATTTGAAATTTGATTCCTTCAAAATCCTTAGAGCAATGTCCAAAGTTTATTATGTTGTGGATTTTCTAGACTCGTCTATCAGTTCCTAGAGGAGTGCCCTTACTTATTGTCAGATTAAGATTGAATTAAGGTTAAGAAGTACCGCAGAAAATTGAAAATATTGATTGATAACAGGTAATTAAAAGATCTGCGGACAATTGCAGAAGACATGTTGTAAAATTTTCGTCAGGTCATCCTTAAAAGTAATTTCGATCCGACAACGCTAAATATGTAGAGGGTCAAACTAAATGTTTAAAAATTATCTTCGGGAAACGATTCAAATTTCCAAATGAAGAATGCTGGTTTAGCTGGCTCGAGGTCAATAAGTAACACAGAAGGGTGTGCCAGTTTTTCCAATATATTTCGGTATCAACATCGACAGCCATCATCAGGGATACTAACAAAAACAATTTACCAAGACTATAAGAATAGAAAAGACAAATAAACGTGAACATATTTACGTACAATATTTTACACGTCTGTACCGTCTGGCGTGGAGTTTGATACTGAAGTATCAAGTTGTTAAGCGGTACCTGTTTGCTGTAATTTGATTCTTGTTGTTTGATGTCTGAGTTTGTAGTCCGATTTATGTTCAGCAATTCTTGTTTTTAGTTTTGATTTAGTTGTTCCAACGAATGATTTATTGCAACTATTTTTCAATATTTCCATTGCATAGTATCTTGTACATGACGTTGCTCCTGTCCGATGTTTCTATTTTCGGTTTGGTCCTGTTGAAAAAGTTTTTCATTGTGTTCGAGGGTTTGTGGGCTATTTGTAAATTTTGCTTATTGAAGCAGTTGGAATGGGCGAATCTTCTGAAAGTTGAGGCACATATGTAAGTGATCTGTAAAAGTTTGGCTGCTGTCTTGGTTTTGCAATTCGTTTCCCGTTCTGGTCCACTAGTGATTTTATAAATCCCATTGGAAAGTATCTGCCAAATCTGTTTTTTTTCTGGGAAACCATCCGTTGTATACAGCCACGTGCAATATTAATAATCAAACTTTTCGGGTGTTTGGAAAAATAGCTTATGATCCGTCCTGATGCTGTGGGTCTTTTTTGCTATTTGCGTCATACCTAGATGATCTGCACTTACACTTGGGAGTTGACCTGTATATCGACAATACGAACATTTGAGTATTAATGTATGCAGATGATATTGTGAACTTAGCGGACAATCTTTCGACCCTACAGCAAATTATCAATAACCTCGAGACATACTGCATATTGTGGGGCATGGATCATGGTGTTTAGAAAAGGCGGTAGTCTGGCGGCATCGGAGAGCTAGACTTTCCAGAAGGAACTTGTGATGGTGGTACCGGAGTACAAATACCTTGTGGTTATCCTTACACCGACAATGAGTTTTAAAAAGCATGTGGCAGCCAGGACAAGAGATGCAAAGCCGACCCCTCCCCCTGCTGCTAAAAGCGGGGCAATATTTAAACGCTTATTCTATTACGTCTTTTAAATTTTGTACAAAAACAATATTTAGCTGTTTTACCGGACTCTTATTGAACCATGCTTAAAGCTATTACATACATATAGATAAGGTCAGTCGTATGAAAAGTGTCCTTTATTTATCGACTTATTTTGTTCAAAAGTATGCTCGGTTAAAATGGTTCATTTTATTTATAGAAATTATTATCAATGATCATTTCTACGTCTTCTCATGAGCATTCTTTCCAAGTCTCGCGATTTTTGCTTTTTACTAGGTATATTAACAGAATAGCTTATACCACTTTCAAGTTCAGCACTAACACTTTTTGATTTAACGTTAATTGTCTCGTTGTCATCAAAATTATATTCATCATTCGTGTTAGCCAGCTGTCTTCGAAACACTGCTGCGCTATGCGAAACACGAGCTCTTGGATGGGATGGTGGCAGCCAAGAAACTCTTTGCAGCATTTGATTATAGAAATAGTGGGCACCACACCCATTATCATAGGCGTATTTCCATCCAACCTCCACGGGATATTTACGCAATAGTCTTGTGTAGCGTTGAAGATACTTTTCAGTCGGCTTAGATCGGGCGCTAGTCCATCTATTAACACAATACAGGTTACATTTATGCCAGACATTATATTTGTTGGGGCAAAATTTATAGCCATGATATGACTCAGTTACTTCTATTCGTTGCTTGATGCGGTCTGTCCACAAGTGTTCACTCCACTTACAAGGCGAAGTAGTTTTTTCTTTAAATGTAAGTGGCGTATTCTTATCTTCGTCATCATAATTTTCAGCAATTATTTCTTCTATATTTTCTGAAAGTGTAGTGGGAACTGCAATATAAAAAATGTAGGTCTTAGGTCTTGAGCGTTCCATGTATTGTATTGAATTTTACCGTTTTGTCCCTGAACAAGACCTCGATTCTTCAATCGCTTTAATAGAATGGGTGGCAAACTCATTATAATTTGATTTCAATCCGGAAAATGATAAACAAATGGACGCAGCGTTGGCTATGCAGCTCAAAGTAGTTAGGTAAAATAATCGCAAGGTAGCGTCGATTTGGAACTACGGAAACTGGAACAGAGTAATTTTTGGTAAATAAAATCTGGTTAATGGTTCAGATATGATTAATCTATTGTTTTAATTAATGTCGGTCGTTTTTTGCTTTGAAGGTACTTAAAAGATCCAGAGGAAAATTCGGCTCCTCGCGTTTTTGTTCATATCTCCACTTTCAGGAGATGTAACCTATCCAGCAAATCTCGGTAACTGCAGCAACGTCAACCATGATCTCCTCTAAGAACTTGCGTGACAGATTTTGGGCGAGTTCTTAGAATCCTTAGAGTGGGGTACATTGGAAACTTGAATACTATAAAGAGTAACTCCTCACAACCCGGTGACTACAGGGCAAACGCAATGAACTGAAGAAAGCTCTCTTTCGGTGCAGCAAGGGAGTGGATAATTGGAGAGCAGAAGACCGTGGACAGGACAAAGGAACTGCTTCAACCGAGCAACGAACAAGATAGCGCGGCTGTGTTCGGAGGTGGGGCTCAAGGCCCCGGAACAACGGCGGCAGCACAAGGCCTCGATACAGCAGCAGCAGCAAAAGGCCCTGGCCCAGCAACAGTAACAGAGGCAGAGGGACCGAGACAGGCCCCGACTGAGGGTTCAAACGGGGCCTGCGCAACGGATATAAAAGAAGCAGCTGCCCAGAGGTCGAGACAGTCGGTGATCTTCAAGTGCGCGGAGCGGATGTGGAAATTGTGAACCGAAGTGCGAGCAAGGAAAACGTGGAACCAAGAAGGAAAGTGACCGGGAGAAGTCGAAGCGATATTGGCCGACGATAGTTTGCAAAAAGGTCCACGAGTGACAGTGTAGAGTGCCAAACATCCTGCGAACGGTCGGAGCGAATAGCACGACGATGGCAGAGCGTCTAGCGCTAGGAACTGAGCGAGTCCTTCGAGTCGGTACGTGAGAAATCGCGACGGGAGAGCGTAGGAATAAGAACTGAAGTGTAACGCGAATTGTGAATGTAGCCGAAGGCTTATTACTAAGTGATTTACACCATCTCAAATATAGACTAAAGTACATTTAGCTCGGTGTCTTCTTATTTCTGGCAATTCTTAACAATAAATTTGTTGAAGAGATCCCTGAGCACCCCTGAGCTACGCCCAGCTGCAAAAGTTCTTTTTAATACGAAAATAATTCATCAGACTCGAATTTATAGTTTCTGAGTTCAACGACTTTTTAGACTATCTACCAGAGCTGTAAAAGAATCAATTAAACCCAGAAAGTGAAATCATTTGATTTACATTTGAAATTTGAATAACTTATTAAATCAAATGTTGTCTGATTTGAATCACCAAGTAATATAATTGTGGAATGCATTTAATCAGAAAAAGATTTAAATCCATCCTGTAAATCTTTTCAAATATTAATTAAATTAAAAATTTAGTTTGACAGTAATATTCATTAAAAAGCCATAATATTGAACCGTAAAGGGCACATAGAGGAGGAGGAGTGAGGAGCTTCTTTCGTCAGCCGTTTTTTTCCCGCACAAAAACATTAACTTTCCCGCCCACCAATCCATTAACCGCCTGTTCACGGATTTTAAATTTCGGGATTCCCACGCCATATTTAAATTTGCGCTCCCCAGTTATCCTAAGTCCACACACCCCTGTGGAACTCCCACAACCGTTCCCCGCTTCTTTTCTTCTTATGGTCACACTAGCCCGCGATCTTTGACATCGCCACCGCTATCGATACCCGATAGGTTGTTGCCAGAGTGATCGGCTACCTGCCAGGGTGACCCTCGCTCCCGATATTTTTTCTATATTATATTATATTTTTGGTTTTCCCACCCACGCTTTTCCCCCATCGATATTGATTCGGATCGCCCACCCTGCTACTCTCAACAGGTAAGGTTTTTCCACATTCGTCCCGTAATATTTGCTTCTCATGTTTTGCTTACGTGTTAATTTTTCCCACAGCAGCTGGCCTGACATGTGACGGCGCTACCCCACCCTGTCCCCTTGGCCCAGGTGAACTATTCTGCCGATGCTGTCGCACTTCCTGAGCTTGCGATCTTTAAACACATTTTTTTTTTCGTGTTTTGTGCTGTGTCCGTGGCGCCCGCTCACCTGGCGACGTCCGTCGCGTGTTCATTTTTTTTACCGTTTGTGTTGTGTGGGTGGCTGCCTCCCAACTGGCGACGTCCGTCGCGTATCTTTTCCATATGGTGGATGGTCCCGCCCACCCAGTGGCGTTCGTTTGTGTGCTTGTGTGTACCTGTGTCTGAGTGTAAATACAATAAATTTGTACCATGTGTTTTGTTCAATGTTACATGTTGTGTTTTATGTAAAAGTTAATAAGTAACCCTCGCGCCTCAAACTACTCGTGCAGACCCCGCACTGATATTGCTGACACAGCAAACACCAGCGTTCAGTGATCTGGCCACCGTGGTAACCTGATCCCTTGCGCGGACGCAAGAGCAGCATTATCACTTATGCTGAGTTAGCATTCAGTACTTGTGGTTTGCCTTTTGTAGCTTTTGATCTTCAGCATTGAGTGGCATTTACTTTAGTTTTAGTTTGGTATTGAATCTAATAAAGAGCACTTGGCTGAGTCATATAACTCCGGCTAAGCCGTAACACTATAATTAAACTCTATTGAGCCAGAAAGCCAGTAGAATAGGAGGGCAGTTACCCTCTCACCATATCCTTCAACCAGGTTCCAGCTACCTGGACATACCACGGGATAATCTGCCACCATTGCCTGCCAACAAAGTTACACACAACTGGGGACATAGAAGTAAGACACTGGTTTATTGGCGCTCAACACACATTAGAACACACACGTAGATTTAGGTCCCTGAGGAGAAAAATGTAAGTGGTTTGTTCGTATAGAAGAAATTCAAGTCGTTAACAAAAAAAAAAAAAGAAAACACACAAATATTGCCTTGGAAAAGGGAACATTTTTTATAAATGAGTTGCATGACAAGTAGCAAGAGTGAATGAAACAATAAATTTTAGTAAAACGATAAATGCAAAGTGTATTTTTTGAAATTTTCTGAAATGAGCTGCGCGTTACGTGGCAAAAGTTAAGAAGGAAATATTTTAAAAACGCATTTTGTTATTTTTTGCTGCCGATTGTGCAAAAATCGGACAAACCCGAGTAGAAGAGAAGTGTTAACTAAAAGGCACCGAATAAAGCTGATGAGTGGGTCACAACAGTATAGACAAATCCAGTTAGAATACGACAGTGAAGACAGCTCAATATTTGAAGAGCAGATTGGGTTCCCAGTGCAAGTTCAGGAGACATTAGAAATGGACTTAAACCAAGTACAGGCCCTAATTTCAAACGTGCTAGCGGAACAAGAGGCGAGACTTGGGAGGGAGTTTCAGACACAATTAAATGCAGTGCAGCAACAGTTCAGTAGACTCCAAGTAGGCCCGCCGCAAGTGGAAGTGTACCAGAGAGTGAAGGTCAATCCGAGGGCCGAGCCATGTAACATACCACTGGACATAGTAAAATCAGTGCCTGATGCGCAAGATGAGTACGTGGCATGGCGGCAGTCAGCCACAGATATAAAGGAGCAAAAAGAGCGCTCCTAGTTTCATATAATACGGTACTCAACTTCGATGCCATAATAGCCAGATTGGACTACACGTATGCGGACACGACATCGTTACGCATCCTACGACAGGGGCTAGAGATGATCAGGCACGGCCATCTGAGCCTCAGCAGTACTAAGATGAGGTAGAGCGGAAGCTAACCCTGGTCAAAATTAGTCAGAGAGCACGCGTTTATTTCAGGACTTAAGAGGTCTTTGAGATCAGTGGTTTTCCCAGCCCAACTGAAAGACTTGCCATCCGCTCTAGCCCTGGCCAGAGAGGCAGAAGCGTATGCCAAGGCCATGGAGGAAAAAACTCAGGCCGCAGAATATGGCAAAAATCAGGTTCGGGCTAAACAAGGAAAAAGTGATAGGGAAGACCGAGGCCAAGAAAAAATCCTTGTTTTACCAGAAAACAAGGGAAGCAACAGAATAGTGAGGGCAGTACAGAACAACAGGGCAAGGAAGAGAATAAGCAGCCCATAGAGGCTATGGATGCAGATACATATTCAAAGTTTAGGCAGACGGCTAACTATGCGCAAAATCAGACAGGGGGCAGACAAACACAAAAAAGACAGAACCAGTCCGAGCGCATGACAGGCCAAAGACGCCAACGAATAAATAATGTTGCTCAGAACAACACTGAAAACGAAGAACAGAAGTATAATGCCGCAGCAGAGATAGATGACAACGATTCTGCAGATGATAATGACCAGCTCAATTTTTTAGAGAACGTTCCCGCCTGCCCTTCATCGAACGATGGTTGGCTGGGAGAACATTAAAAATCTTGATAGATACCGGGGCGGCAAAGAATTACGTAAAGCCCGTAAAGGAGCTAAAAGGCGTAATTCCTGTCGACAAGCTCTTCAGTGTGAGTTCCATACATGGCTCCAGTATTATTCAAAACAAATGTTCGATGAAAATATTTGGGAAAAATCCCTTTTTCTTTTTGCTGGACACGCTGGGTACTTTTGATGCTATCATAGGCTTTGACTTGAGCAGGAGTGACATTAGACCCACACAATGGTGTAATAAACTACGGTAATATCTCGGAACAGTTACAATTTCACGAGTGCGATAATGTAAATTTCAATCACGTGGATGACATAGTGGTACAATTCTCCGTAAAGGCAGAATTGAAAAAGATGATACTGAACAGAATTAAGGCATTTTCGACCTCTAGCGAGGCGTTACTCTCAACACTTCAGATGTCGCCACAATACGTACTGTGGATAATGAACCGATTTATTCCAAGATATACCCACATGCTATGGGGGTAGCGGATTTCGTTAACAAAGAAAGCAAACAGCTTTTAAAAGAGGGAATTATTAGGCCATCAAGGTCCCCATACAACAGCCCAACTTGGGTGGTGGACAAAAAAGGAACCGACTCGGAAGGTAACAAGAATAAACAGCTGATACACGACTTTAGGATTGGGACATCGGTTCCCAATGCCAAGCATTTCCTTGATTCTCGAAAACTTGGGAAAAGCTAAATTTTGTACTACCCTAGACTTAAAATCAGGGTACCATCAAATTTATGGCTAAACAAGACAGAGAGAAAACGCCATTCTCAGTAAACGGGGGAAAGTATGAATATTGTAGCTTACCATTTGGGCTGAAGAATGCAGGAAGCATCTTCCAAAGAGCCGTTGATGACGTATTGAGAGACCACATTGGTAAAATATGTTATGTCTATGTATATTACGTAATTGTTTTTTCGGAAACGAGGCTGTTTATGTCAAACACATTGTCAAAGCGAACAGAGGGAAATAATCACCGCAGAGCACAACCGCGCACATAGAGCGGCGCAGGAAAATGTCAAACAAGTCCTTCGCGACTATTATAATCCAAAAATGGCCAAATTTGCAACTAACGTGGTGGCAAATTGCAAATTATGTACTAAAGCGAAGTACGACAGACACTGTAAATTTATTCCCAAATACGATGACAATATACTGTCATAACGAAGCATCTTTCTACTATGAAACGATCACATCGTTACTCAAAAACTACATACCACTACATAGTACTTCAAACGGACAAGTCGAACGCTTTCATAGCACCCTAACAGAAATTGTGAGGTGTATCAAAATGGACAAAAAAGTCGATGATACAGAGGAGTTAATCATGCGGGCGACCGTTGAATACAATAAAACATTGCATTCGGTAATAAACCAAAGACCCATTAATGTAGTGCACTCAGCCTCCGATGAAGTTAACCAAGCGATAAAAACAAAAATCGAGAAAGCACTAAAAACCAATCTTGACAGATGTAACCCACCGAGACAGAATATAGTATTTGAGGTAGGAGAAAAAGTCTATTTAAAAAACAATAAAAGGCTAGGTAACAAGCTAACCCCGTTATGCACAGAAGAAAAAATACAAGCAGACATGGGAACGGCTGTTCTTATTAGAGGGAGGGTGGTCCATTAGGACAACCCTTAGTAACACCGGCTTTCGCACACCTACTACGAAAAACATTTGATAGTTTTAAATTTGATCTTTTACAGGCTTAAGCTAACGCTCCTGTCTCTGCTTGCAGTGCAACTTCAACAGTAAACGAAATAATTAAAGTAAAGCGAAATGAATTGGTTGACACTCCCTACTTGTACGAAACATTATTAGCTAGAAATAGAATGATAATAACTGAAATTGAAAACCTAATGCTCACGATCACTCTTGCTAAGTCAAACATAATAATTCCTTCTATTTTTGATCATAACGATTTGAAGGCCGTACTAGCCGAGCATCCCACAGAAGCCACCGTAGTTAGTTTGATAGAAGCCTCTAACATAAAAATCTTTCAATCTGAAGAGGTTGTTCATATATTAATTAATTATCCTAGAATTAGGTTCATTTGTAGGAAAAATACTATATTCCCAGTATCCCATGAACACACCGTATTGCAATTGCAAGATGACACCATAGCAGATTGCGATAAGGACGTGTTGGCGGTCACCGATTGCACGGCGACTACAGGAGATGCCTTTTGCAAATTATCACCCCATGACACATGCGCGCGGGCCCTTCATGTGGGAAGCATATCCAACTGCCATATTGCAATTGCAAGATGACACCATAGCAGATTGCGATAAGGACGTGTTGGCGGTCACCGATTGCACGGCGACTACAGGAGATGCCTTTTGCAAATGATCACCCCATGACAAATGCGCACAGGCCCTTCATGTGGGAAGCATATCCAACTGCCATACCCAGCCCAGCCATCTAAAAACTCTCACGCATGTGGTCGATGGCGTCATAATTATCAACGAGAGTCCAGCCTGAGTCAGAGCAGATGATGGCCCAGAGATTAAGATAAACGACACGCACTTTATCTTTGATCGTTTTTGCCGTTGTCTATGGATCGAAATACCTGAACCAACGAGAGGGGAGAGTAGTTAACATGTAACCCTCGCTACCCAAACAACTCGTGCAGACCCCGCACTGATATTGCTGACACAGCAAACACCAGCGTTCAGTGATCTGGCCAGCGTGGTAATCTGATCCCTTGCGCGGACGCAAGAGCAGGGTTTTCACAAATGCTGAGTTAGCATTCAGTACTTGTGGTTTGCCTTTTGTGGCTTTTGCCTTCAGCTTTGAGTGGCATTTAATTTAGTTTTAGTTTGGTATTGAATCTAATAAAGAGCACTTGGCTGAGTCAGAAGGCCAGTAGAATAGGAGGGCAGTCACCCTCTCACCATATCCTTCAACCTGGTTCCCGCTACCTGGACATACCACGGGATAATCTACCACCATTGCCTGCCAACGGAAAGACACTGGTTAATATATACATCTATTTTTTCTCTTCCCTGTTTGCTTTACCCTCACGCCGTTCGGTGCCACTCCACCTCTCAAAATACCCGAAGGTGGAGGCACCCACCTCAGACGGTGCCGGATGGCGCCGACCCATATGAGGTGGGAGATTCAGCCTCGCTCTCCGCGTTGCGACCTCCGCCACAGCTCCCTTCAACTCCAGGACCCTGGCGCCTTCTCACGCGTTACCTCCCTCTCCGGGCACGAGACTTGCCGCTTCCATGCTAGACGTCCGCCCAGGTGCACAAGTGCTAGCCACCCCCATGCCCCTTTTTCCGCTGGCTCCCGCCGGTTTCAGCGACGCCGGTTCCGGTTCCTTGCGCCGTCCTCTTGGGTTGGCCGCTTCCTCCTCGTCCGGCACGTCAATCACCACCCCCGTGGCTGGCTCTGCCTTTTCCTCTCTCTCCTACTCCTCCTTCCGCCACGGCTAGCTCTACCGGTGCACTGTGGTCAGCTCGTGGTGCCAACGACCGTTTATCAGCCACGACCGCCTAGACTGTTTCACGGTCGGTGGGACGTGGCAGCCAGACTCCTCTTCCTGCTGCTGCTGCCACCCAGCCTCACGCTGATACTCCCACCTAGGCTGATGCGAGTCCTCTCCGTAGGGCTCGGGTGGCTACTTCCCACCTTGGGACTCCACATCCGAGTATCTGATTTCTATGACCGGCATTGGGGTGGGCGGCCTTGCGGGTCACCAGCCTGGCTCCGACTCGATCCACTCCTCCCCGCCGGCGTCCCACCTACCTGGCTCCGCCAGCTCGGTCTCGTGTGCCCACTCCCCGACCCATATTGCCAGGGTGGCTGGCACCGAGAGTTTTGTATACACTTTCAGCATGTTTATCTAACTAATTTAAAGGACATTTCCACTGAAAGCAAACAAAGTTTTTCTCACTAAGACTACATTTCTAAATGTACTTTTCTGTAACAGATATACTATACATGTCCGATTTCAACCAAACTAGGTACAATCATGGGAAAGCTTAGCAAACTAAGAAATACAAAGTTTTGAGACAAAATGTTGGATTCACTTAAACTAGTTACTCGACCGATCATTCCTTTGGCAGCTTTATGTTATAGTCATCTGATCCAGTCGTTTCCGACATATGTGCAGCGTATTTGTACTAGAAGACTTCGTGCAAAGTTTGCTCACGATAGCTTTAAGACTGTCGGAAGAGATAGCATAGAAACAGACGGACGGACAAGTAAATTACGTGGTCGGAAATGCTTCCTTCTTTGCTGTACAAACACCTGGACAATTTAAATATACCCTCAACAAGGCTTTCCATACAACGCAATAACGCTTAATTTGGAATTGTCTCTCCCAACTCTAGCAGCACGGCGACTATAACCTTCCAGACTACCACTGCTACGTGGAGCTCCCAATGCCCCACCTCCTCTCCTCAGCTCACGATGATGAACTTTTCGTCAAATACAACAAAAAGTACGGTAGAGCTTATTCCAGCGCAATCAACCTGCACGAACTCAAAAACAACAAGTATGCAGAAACCAGCGTAAACTCAGCGCTCCAACTAAAACATACACAAATGAGCACAACACCCACCACCCGTTTGTATGTGCCGACCAACACTGCCTCATTCCCTACAAACAAGGAGGATCCATCAGTCAAAAAATGCAGTAATTGTGGAGGTGACCACACTGCAAACTACAGAGGTTGCGAAGTATCAAAAGATCTGAAGAGAAGGATTAATACGCGCACGTAATTTGCTCGTTCTAATGGGAACCTCAAGATTTATACACCCTCGCAATCGACTCCTGGAAACTTCTTCACCAAAGCTACGAGATCGTCCGTTGCCCCAACGGTTAATACCCTCGGCATTTCTTTCGCAAGCGTCCTTTGCCCCTCTGTCTGCTGTCCCCCACGACTTCCAAAATCAGAAAAACAATTCCTAGATTTCTTTAATACACTTGGTCAGCGCTTCTTCGCTGCGGGTGACTATAACACTCAGATCGTCTGAGAATTGCGGAACGCGAACTTCGCAAAGCACTCGAAGCAGAAGCGCAACTAGCTCATGCAAGCATAAAGCCACCTGCAAAGGTAGAACCACCTTTAAGGGACCAGAGTGGAAGTTTGGCCCGCAGTGACGAAAATAAGGCAAATGTCTTTGCACTTCAACTTAGAATTTTCTTCCAGCCAAATGCACCAACCAATGGCTATGCACTTCCACCGCAGCACAAATTGACCCAATCAAAGTTCATTCACTTGAAATAAAAAATGCTATCGCAAAACTAAAACCCAGAAAAGCTCCTTGACATGACCTTATTAACCCCAAAATGATTATGGAACTTCGAAGTCCTGCCATAACATATATCTCAAGTCTTTTCAATGCGTTACTGCGATGTGGATACTTCCCAACCCAATGGAAAAAGTCCGCAGTCATAATGATCCAGAAACCAGGAAAGGATAACACCCAAGCGTCATCATATAGACCCATTAGTCTGCTACCTTGCTTTTCAAAACATTTTGAGAAGATCTCAGTCCGTAAAATTGATTCCCATGCACAAAATATCATTCCTTCACACCAATTTGGGTTCCGAGCTAAACACGGGACTATTAGCAAGACAACCTCATTACTTCAGATATTCAGACTGCGATTGAAAACCACGAATACTGCTCTGCCATTTTACTAGATGTTGCCCAAGCATTTGACCGCGATTGGTTGGACGGTCTTACATTCAAGATAAAGACAATGCTTCCACCAAATACACACTTAGTCTTATAAAGTTAAGTCAGTAACAGTGTATTTGCAGTTCGTCAAAATGAGTACACAATAGATCAGTTCACCATAAGAGCCGGAGTACCGCAGGGCAGCGATCTTTCCTATTTGTACTGTCCACTACCGACATACCAACAGACTCTCGACTTACAATAAGTGCTTTTGCGGATGATACGGTAATAATAAGCAGATGACGATGTCCAATTACCGCAACAAGGTTTTTGGCAAGCCACTTTACCTAACTGGAAGAGAGGCTAGCCAAATAAACTTCAAATAAAGCTAAAGGCCAACAGCCTTTACTGGCTATTTAACTCCCGTTCCCCTATAAAGCTGGAATATAAAGTCTTACTATACAAAAGCAGCATAAAGAGTGTCTGGACCTATGGCTCGCAGCTATGGGGAAACGCTCGTGCAAGCAGTGTGGAACTCGTCCGAAGATCACAGTCAAGAATCCTTAGAACCATCACTGGAGCGCCATGATACTTTCGCAATGAGTGTATACACAACAACCTCAGCATCCCTTCGGTTGGAACTGAATTAGAGGAACTTAACCGCAAATATTCTTAGAAGCTTCTTGCCCACCCTAACCAACTTGCAAAATCTCTCACCATGCTAGCAACGCATTCTCGTTTTCGAAGAAACGACCTACCTACCCAGCGAGTGACTTGAAGGACCGCAGAACACAAACTACCTACAATGGGGGATGTTTTTTAGAACAGTTTCTAGATTAAGATTTGAATAATTATTATTAGTCTGTTTGAGAGAACATTCAATAAATACCAACCAACTATACACAAAAAAAAAACATTCAAGAATTTTTTTAAAAAAATGATCAAGGACAATTTTGCATACTAGTTCAACATCTACAATTTTGCTGAAGACAAATAAACCACATTCCGAATGGTTTCAAAGATATAAGCGATACAAAAAGTACCTCTTTGTCATAAAGGCAAATTTTAGCTCAACATCTCAAATGCCCATAACAAAAATTCTGACTATTCTGACTAAATCCATATAGAGTTTTTTATTTATACATCAGTAACTTTCACATTTACCGGGTTTGAATGTCATCAAAAATTTTAACTTGCAAAATGTCGCACTGTGTAATCGTTAGGCATTGAGCTTCCTGGAGTAAAAAGATATGCCAATGACAAGTCAGAATCAATGCGTCTGTCTCTTCTATTCAGAACTTAGTGGCGTCACGCTCCAGGCTTAACGGCGGAAAATTGAACCATCGTTTCCATAATTCTAATGTCGCCTGGGTTAATTTTCCGTACAAAAAAAATTTAAGATTATTTTTATGATTTTCTTCAGCACTGCCAGAGATTGAACATGCTTTTGAATCCGCCTTCATGTTTGTCGAGCTGCCACTTTACTTTGTCTTTTTGACATAGGATGCAAGCACGCACTATGGACGCGACATATTTCGTCATAGATGGCCAAACGTAGTGACTTGCTACCAATTGTATTGTTGCTTTTATGCCTGGGTTAGAAAGCGAGTGTAGATTTCGGACAACAAGCGTACGAAGGATTTTTGGGACGTATGGTCGTATTTTGTCTTGTAGCACATGACAGTAGATCTGCTAAGTGGAGTTTGGAATGGTGAGCTTCGTCAACACAATTGATTTTTCGGAATATTCCCATAAAAGCATTTTAAGTTCTTCATCCTCTTGTTGACAAAATTGACTGAAAAATCCGATTGACGAGCTCTTCTTGGTGATGCCTTTTCGCTGTTTTATTGAAACGCAAAAGTAAGCATTTTGTGATCAGTGTAGATGAATAATGATCTGCCTTCAAGAGCGTAATTGGATTTATTTATTATTATTATTCGCCAAATGAACAAAGTTCTGAACTAGCTACACTAGTTCTAACATAAATTACAACATAAGTAACATAAGAATGTAATTAATGCCTAATGGAGGATAAATACTCAGCTAACAGCCTTTTTATGATCGATTTGTTGGAGTCGAAGTCAAAACGCATGTTGACGGGCAGGGAGTTAAAATTTTCCATGGCTCTATATAAACGGTTCATAATGGGAATTTTATTTATTTATTTATTAATAGTCGACAAACAAAAACTGTCAACATATTTGTAAACACGTTATAAAAAAGCGTATTTACTAAGGAGGCATAATAAAGAAAGCCTAATTAATTTCAAAATAAACTAAGAACGACTCCGACTCGGTGGGGGATTTTTATTTGCCGGTCCGGCCAGCTATGCCCGATTCACAGCCTGATGTGGTCAGAGTCGAAATTAGAGCTAAAAAAACCATTTAACAAATATACAGGCTTGTTCAGTTTTTCACTTACATTAAACTTTCTCTATTTCGACTTCGCTAACTGTTCTGGGTTTCATAATTTGATAGAACTACTCGATTTGAATTCACATTGCTTGGAGCATGTGAAATCAGAGGTAAAATCGTAATTTTCATGAAATGATATTAAAATAAAACGAGATATTGAACAGCTATATTAAAGCACTATTGATTTTTGCAGAGTTTGTATTTTGATTGTTTCATCCAACTGATTAAGTTCAGCGAGTTGTTAAAAGAAAAACAATTTGGAACTGAAACATTCAAATTTGCAAGTCGAATACCAGAACAGCGAACGCAAAATCGTTCGATTTTAATTACATTTGAAGTTTAATAAATTATGTGAAGACCGGAACAGGCCTGAAGAGATGTGAAGAGGTAAGAAAAAAAGACTAAGAAAATTCAGGCTTACAAATACAGAGAGGAATAAAGGCATTAAATTATGGGTAAAGATTAAAAATATATTAAAATAAAACTAAAAGGATAACCGAAAAATCTCCGACCCGGTTAATAAATCATCCAGTCCGGCTAGCTATGCCCCTATTCACAACTGGGAGTGGTCAGAGATTTTCACTGATATAAGTGTAAAGGGATGTTTTTAAGGAGGAGAGAGAGATCTGTTGAGAGGAGGTGATAAAGATCGTTGTAGTCTTGACATAAAACCCGAAATCGATTATGCTGGGCATAATCAGTTGTGCATATAGACAAGATTAAAGGAAAGAAGTTTCTGGTTGGCCTAGAAGAAACAGAGAAGTTAAGGCGACGTAAGAGTTTAGAAGAATCTACATCACCGATAATTAACTTGTGAAGAAATGAAACACCTAAGACTGTTCTGCGGTTAGCTAGCGAAGGAAGGTCTATTAGCAAGAGTCTTCTGGAGTACGATGGCAAACGGAGGTTAGGGTCCCAGTTTAGGCCACGAAGGGCAAAAAGCAAAAATGGTTTCTGAACTGATTCAATACGATCAACATGCTATTTATACTGCGGACACCATACGGATGAACAGTACAGTACAATACGGATGAACAGTATTCTAGCACGGGACGGATTAACGCAGTATAAGGTAGTTTAGTGGTGTAGGGATCAATAAATTTCTTCGACCAAAGTTTAATCAAACCAAGTTCACCATTCGCTTTATTAACAATGGAGGTGAAATGGTGATGAAAAATCAATTTGGGGTCAAAAAGAATTCCAAGATCGACGACAGACGAAATACGTTGCAACGGTTCATTACCAATTGCATAGGAAACCAGAAATGGTTTGCATCAATGGAAAGTCATAAACATGCACTTGGAGCAGTTAAGGTGCAAATGATTTACCAATCACCAAGACTGCAAGGAGTTAAGATCATCTTACAATCCTATAGAATGAATCGGCTTGTTGAAAGATAAAATAAGTTTAACATCATCGGCATACATGAGTATCTGAGAAAATGGTACTATTGTAGGGAGATCATTAATAAAAAGAGTGAAGAACAGAGGATCGAGGTACACCATAGGTTACAGTCATAGGTTTTGAAGTATTAGAACGAAGCAGAACTTTTTGAGATCTATCTTTTAGATAGGACGAGGCCCAAAGCAGAAAAGCGGAGGGAAATCCAGAAATACAGAATCAAGAGCTTTGCTAAAGACAGTGAAAATGACATCAGTTTGCTTTTTCACCAGGAATCCATTATTAACTAGCGAAGTAAATTCAAGCAAGTTGGACATAATAGATTTACAATAATGCTGCAATGTGGAGGTTATAATCTCGTCAAACAATTTCGGAGTGGCGGATGGCTTAGCCATGCCTGTGTAATTTGAAATATCAGACTTCCCACCCTTTTTATGGTGAGGAATTAGGATACGATGTAAGATTCTTACCAAAGAGATGGGAAGACAGACGAATTGAGTGATAGATTGAAAAGCTTTAGCAAAGGTTTGCATAAAGAATTAGAACACTCGTTGAGCATACAGCTAGGAATGGCCCAGGAGAAAATAAGGATTTTAGTGATTTTAAAAATGAAAGAAGAGAAGTTTCGGAAATTTCGGGATCATATATAGAGTTGGAAGAAGTAATGTAATAGGGATAAGAAGTGTTAGCATATTGGATAGAGGCCTTTGGGTTACCCAGAAAAAAAAGGGAAGGTAAAGAAGAAGACCTACGCTTTGAGTTCACAAAGCTATAGAATTGCTTTGGATCCTGTGCGAATTGAATTTAGCACCGAGCAAGATAATTGTTCTGGCACTCGGAGTTAAAAAATGTAAAGTTAGATTTTGCTATTGAATATTTAGAAAAATCAATCGCAGAACCAGTTCGTTTATACTTTTTAAAGCATCTAGATTTAATATTTTTCAAATTAGATAATCTAGGACAGTACCAAGGGGAATTTAGTGACGCGGTGGATTTGACGCTATTGGGAATGCAGATATCTAAGAGAGAATTTATAGACTCATAGAAAAAGGTAACAGCAAAATCTAAATCAATCGAATTGTACAATGGAGACCAGTCTGTTGCACAAATGAGTTGACTTAGCAAAGTGAAGTTTTCTATACGGAAGCAACGACGAGGTATATTGGGGATTTTGGAATTTGAAGAGGCAGGTCCAAATACTGAAAGCGAGACTTCCTGTGTAGGATGGTAAGAATCTTCGGGTAGTGATAGAAGGGGAGACTTAGAGACACTGGCATTGGTGCTATCAGTGACAAAACTAAGATCTAACAATTTGAAAAGAGACATGTCAAGCAGACAATCAAAAAAAATCATGCTGTACTGATGGTACATTAGGTCCCATTAGGATTTGACCATGTGATGTTTGGCAAGTTCAAATCACCTACAACAACTAGTGTGTTAATGTCCCGTAAGTGCGTAAGTGCTACATGTTGCCTATAAATATCAATATCGGACGAAGGTTGGTGTATAGAATTATACACTTTAATTGAGCACGCTTGCAATGCAATATTTGTACTGAGTCGCTCTTGCGAGCGATCCTTCTTTTATTCTGTTATCATCCCTTAAATCTAACTCCCTTAAATCTAACTTATCTATTGCATCGTTTGTAAGACGAGGCATGTGTATGTTTATGTGCTTGTGCGTTGGTAATTATCATATGCACACATATGTGTCGGTCTAGTGGGAGGGGTGCAACGCCTGTGCATCTTAAAGGGTCCCTATGCGTGGGGTTAGATACCCTTGTCAAATGCCTATTAATATTTATTGTTCAACCATAAACATTGTCTTGTTTATGGTTTCCGTCAGGGTCGTCATGTTTGCTTATTGTTATGTTTATCAGCTACGTTACTTATGTTCGTGGGAACGTGGTGGGGTCTCGTAGAGCCATCTTTGTTCAATTCCGAACATTCTCCGGGGGCCCAGAAAATGTCACCGCCAGCAATTGCTTTTTTTTTCAGATATCTCATTCTTGCTTATACAATAACCACAATAATTAAGATTGTCACTAGGACAAGCGATGCGTGTCCACTTGCGGTGTAGAAGTGCAGTTCGTCTAAATGGACCTTCTCTTTGCTCTTTGCACAAAACAATAGGATGCTTCATTGGATAAGGCAGCGTTGAATTTTGCAGTCGATCTACTACTCGCAGCACTCCTTGATCGTCCAGGAACGGGTTAAGCGGAAGGAGTTTGCTTTTCGTCTCCAAGGGCTTTCTATTCATCAACTGGTTTATCTCCTTCCCAAATTCCAGCTGCTGTTGTAGCTTTATAACAATTGTCCTTGCTTTTGTATATTCGTTTTCAAGGGGACAAATATTCTGTGTTGCTCTCGATCGTAGCTTTCCAACGAAGCGCAGAACCAAAGCGATTACGTTTTCCGGCTTCTTGATGCTAGAATACTTTGACAGCAGCGGAATAAATGGGTTGTTATTTTGCAGCACCGTTGACACAACAAATGCTTCAGCATCTTTATGGTCTGGCCATTGACTGGCAGGCCTTGACAACCACTTTGGTCCGTGCCACCAAATGGTTTGCTATTAGGTGAAATTCCTCTTGAAGCTACGTCAGCTGGATTTTCCTCGGACCTTACGTAATTCCAAACCACTCCTGGCAGTTTTTTTTACTGTCATCTACTCTTGTTTTGACGAATTTGTCTTTGCTCCGTCTGTTTTTGATCCAAGCCAGCGTAATTAGTTAGTCACACCATGCGACAACTTTACTTTTGCTTCTTAACGTTTGCTGGAGTTTAGCCAGCAGCTTCGACAACAAATGAGCTGCACATAGCTCGAACTTTGGTATTGTCTTCTTGTTTTCAATAGGATTCACCTTACTTTTGGCTGCCAGCAAAGTGACTTGACTTTCTATTTTGGTATACACGACGGCATCACAAAACCCATGAAGTTCGATTGTTTCAGATCCCGTGCTTCCAACTCAACGAAGAATCTTCAGATTTGCAAGAAATGGCAACTCACATGCGAATTCTCGCCAAATCCTTGCAGTCACTTCATCGAGTTCTGTATCTGTAAATATCCTTACCAATTGTGACAAGACAGAGCGCTATGTTATCCGATCCAGCAAGGGCATTTTGACGCTGAAGGTGAAGATAACTTTTGATGTGTCCCAATGTAGACCCAATGTTTTAACTGATTCGTCTTTTTGTATCGTGATTTTGTCGACTTTGCTTGTATTTTCGATCGTAGCAGTAATGTTTTCGTCATTGGCGATCCATTTCCTTAGGTTCATGCCAGCCTTCTGCATCACGTTTCGAAGTTTTTTCTGAGTTTCGATACATCCCTCAACAGTGTTATCTCCAGTCATCACATCATCCATATATAAGTCTTCTTTAATGACCTTAGCTAATGCATCGTCATTCTGGCAGTGAATATCAGCCAGTTGCTGCAATAAGCGCACTTCCAGAAATAGTGCAGCTGACGTTGCATATGTCACGGTGCTCAATTTGAACTCACGAATTGGCTCCTTTGGATCTTCTCTCCATACAATGTATTGATAGTCCTGATCCTCTGTTTTGATTTTGATCTGCCGGTACATCTTTTCAATATCAGCGGTCATTACATAATTCCACAATCGCCAATTTGCCAGAATGTCGAAAATATCCTTTTGAATCTTGGGCCCGATGGCCATTACATCGGTTAAGCTGAGTCCATTACTTGACTTTGCAGAGGCATCAAAAACCAGTCTTAGTTGCGTGGTTAGGCTGTCAGGTCGAATGACTGCTTGATGTGGCATGTAGTACTTTCCTTGACCTTTCGCTTTTACTTCCACCATATGACCCAGCCGTAGGTACTCTTCCATGAATGCTTTATATTGTTGGAAAATGTTTTTTTCCTTTTTAAACCGTTTCTCCATTTGCATCAGTCTTGTTACTGCTTGTCTGCGCGAGTCTCCTTGCTCTAACTCGTTGCGAAAGGGGATTGAGACAACAAGGCAAGACTTGGCAAGACTCTCTGTAGTTTTGACAACACCAATGCCTCAGTGCTTGTTTCAAATTTGTTGGCGAATCTAAGCTTCATTTTCAGTTGAACGCTGTTCTTGGAAATCTCTATGCCATTGAAGAATATTTCCTGGATTTCCACCACCTCTTTTGTCCTTGGCAGCTTTAAAAGTTGAGCAGCTTCCTCTGATATGATTGTCCTTTGCGTTCCTCCATCCATAAGTGCTCTTAATATTTGATAATTGCCAGTCGAATCTTTGACATTTATCAGAGCTGTAGCTAGTAGAGTTTCCTGCCCGTTATTTTGTTTGAGGCAGTTTACAATCTCCTTCTTTGCTTCCTCATGAATCAATGTGTTGTGGTTTCTGTTGCATTTGACTCATTTCCATGATTTCTTGTAGTCTATCATACTATGTGCACCAAAGCAGCGATAGCACAAGCGATGTTTTCTAACAAACTCATTTCGTTTTACAGTCGCCACTCCTCTAAACTTTTGGCACTTCAATATGTCGTGCCCATTAATAGAGCAGAATCAAATTCTTTGTTGTGATTGTATCATAACCACAATAGGTGCTCAATAAATTCCATCACATCTTTTAATGACTGGATTTCCCGGTTCTTTGTTTTAATATGCTGCTCGTAGAGTTGGAGAGCCTCCGGTGAGAATCTCCGCAGGAGAAGATGAGCAAAAATGACGTCTACCTCGTAGCTAAGTTCAGCTTTCTTCTTTGCAGCATAAATACAATTTTTTGCGGCATCCATAAAAACGCGTATGTCCTCTTGAGATTTCATTCGCAAGAGTTGCAGATCCAAAATTTCGTCCAAATGGGCAGAAAAGATTTTTCTGTTATTTTCATACCGCTTGTAAATTAAATCCCAAGCCAATTCATAATTTGCAGCATCGCTCTGGAGTAAATGGCCTACTACCTTTGTAGCTTCTCCCTTGAGATACGACTTCAGATAATTGAACTTCTGAACCTCGTTGATATCCGCATTATTGTGTATGTATAAGTTGCTCGTATAATTAGCGGAATGGAAGCCACTCGTCTGGGTTTCCTGAGAATTGCGGTATCTGCATAATTGGTATAGATTGCACAGCTGCCAAGGTCGAAGTTGGCCTTGAATCCTTTAGATCTTGCAGACGCTGCTTTCTTTCTAGTCTTTCCAACATCGCTGTGGCCTTAATCCTCATCTCGATAATGTTATCGGTGTCCACCTCATTGAGTTTGTATACGGCCAATACCGATTTGTGCTTTTCGTCTAGCACCGTCATCAAAATTTTAGTTCTTGACATGGGCTCCACAATATCGTAGCTGTCCATTTCCGCGAAGCTTTCCCTAGCTTCATGAATAGCCAGCTCCACTTTTTCCAAACAGTTATTCCGTTGAGTAACTATTTCATCGTCTACTGGTCTCGTAGATCGAATGCTGTCCGTATCTTTCTTCCGAGGCGAGACTGTTTTCCTTGTCCGGTGTATCTGAATCGCTTTTGATACCCCGGCTCCTTCATCGTCTTGACCTCTCAATTCGACCTGCAGACTTTGGTCAATGTACGCTTTAGCTTGCGCCATCGTCTTCTTGAATACTCTTTCATTGTAGTATTGATGATCGAGCACTCCAAATTTGAGCAATGATGAGTGGTTAGCTTTGAACTTTGCTACCTTTTCATCGATTACTCGTACTCAGCCTTTTCCTTGATGAGATTCTGAAGATCCCTGTTTATCTCCACCTGCGACTTCATTAGTTCCAGCATTTTTTCGGACATCATTTTCGAGTTTTTTTTGTTTGTTGGTTATGCGTTTGATTTTTGTTTTAATTGGTCTCCAAGTAGACCCTGTTGTGTTAATTTACAGTTTTAATTAAAACCCCTGTTTCCGTTGTCTCAAGCCATGGAAAACGCTTAACTCTGCACTGACTTACTAGTCTTTCAAGTAAATCTAGTCGGTTCGAAGGACCAAAAAATGTATAGAATTATACACTTTAATTGAGCACGCTCGTAATGCAATATTTGTACTGAGTCGCTCTTGCGAGCGATCCTTCTTTTATTCTGTTAAAATCATCACTTAAATTTAACTTATCTATTGCTTCGTTTGTAAGACGAGGCATGTGTATGTTTATGTGCTTGTGCGTTGGTAATTATCATATGCAAACATATGTGTCGGTCTAGTGGGAGGGGTGCATCCCCTGTGCATCTTAAAGGGTCCATTTGCGTGGGGTTAGATACCCTTGTCAAATGCCTATTAATATTTATTGTTCAACCATAAACATTGACTTGTTTATGGTTTCCGTCAGGGTCGTCATGATTCATTGACATACTCATTGACGTACTTATGTTTGTGGGATCGTGGTCGGGTCTCGTAGAGCCATCTTTGTTCAATTCCGAACAGTGGGATATAAGAACAGGTAATAAATAAAGAAAATAATGGGAAATTTACGTAGCGGCAACAAATTCAACATCCACAGGCTTATCAACAATGATCAGTTCGGAACTGTGACTGGTCGTAACTGCGATTAGTACACCACCACCTTTGCGAACCGGTCGATCATGTCGATAAAAAAAATCATTTGACTAGATTGCACAATCAGAAATTGAGGATTTTAACCAAGTCTCTGAAAATGCAACTATGTCAAATTCAAAAGATGCACTGTTCAAAAATAACGCATGGAGCTTAAATAAAAGGCCCCTAACGTTTTGATAGGCAATAAGAGGACCGACGGACGGAACTAGTCTTTTGAAACTCTATTAGACGCTACATGTGAGGATGAACTAAATGAGGGCAAGTTGCCTGGCATTGGCCTCATTGGATTTTTTGCCTGAACTCATGCACAATCATATCTGGTAACCAGAATGCTGGGTCACATATGATTGGGAATGTTTTAGACGGAACACTTAGCTTAAACGAAGCTATATCTCGAGGTTGTGCAAAACAAAACTATGAAATGGAAACACTTGCTGATTTGCTCGCAATGTATGCTTCAATTGTATCGCAAGTAGTATCCGAAGACAACCTTGACACAAAAACTTGCTTACGCGGTGCAATAACGGAAAGTAGAGGAGGTTGAGGATGAATAGGAACAGAGACGGAATCACTGCCAACAGGTTCAGGCGACGCTATTGGGGACAGCTTGAATCTACGGACAGAAGAAGGATTATCTGATAGATTTCCAACAGCTTGATTTGGGGAGGGGAAATGAGACAAATCAAGCATTTTGCCTAGTGAGAAAGACAATGGAAAAGTTGGCGACCTTTCATTACAATTGGGGGAAAATTGGCGGGGGTGGTGACTCAAACTTTTACTCACTAAGCATCTCGGAACTGGCGAGAAACTCGCTTTCGAGATGCTTAGTTAGTTTGTTCAAAGCTGAGTGGGAGCTAAGCACAAAAAGAAAAAGAATTTGCACAAGCGAACGCACACACAAACCTGTGTAAAGGGGGGAGCTGCTAAGCAAGCAAAACAAAAACACCAACAAAATACACAGCACAGACGCCTCAATATTAAAATATTGTTAAATTAACGATGAGAAGATGCACAACTGAATAGTAAAGCACAAACCGATAATAAAATTGTTTATGTTAAATTTGCGAAATAATAGGCGCGTTAAAAGACACAAGTAACACGTCAAACGCTCATAAGAGTCTCCCTCTTGGTTCGAGAAATTTGGTGGGAAAAGTTTTGAAAATATCTAATATTCCTACTTGGTAGATTAAAGCTAATCTTGCCTAACAAGAAAGGACAATCAAGACTCCCTGATTCAAGGTCATTCAAGAACATTAATGAAGCAATTGCTCTCCGATCTTCTTGGGTTGAGAGATACAACAGGGCACACCTACTAATTTATGGCGGCAAAGGATCAGAATAGTTAAGCGGTAGAAGCACGAATCTTAATGAATTTATTTTAATTTTTTATATGAAATGCACCAGAAGGATTCCAAATAAATGAAGCATATTCCAGATTGGAACGCACAAATGCAGAAAAAAGAATCAACCTGGTGTAGGAGTCCTTAAATTGGCTGGTATTGCGCTTAACAAAGCCAAACTGGTAGTATAGGCTTTGGGCAAATCATTGTTAAAGAGCTCATTCAAAATAAATTTTTGCCCAAATCAATAGCCCCATCCCGGCTCGATAAAATTAGATTGACAATTGAGTAAGAAGTCGATATATTATAGAGACATTTACCATATCTGACCGTAAAGCATTTGCTTAGATTAAACGGAAGAAAGTTGTGGGTACACCCCCCTATCTGATGAGCTTTGGCGTATAATAGACGCACAAAAAAAACAAAAATAGAAAAAATTGAGTTTTAAGTGGCGCGCCGAGGATCTAAAGATTTTTTGAATCACTCATACGCAGTGCTGCCTATTTCCATTTATTTTTTTCATTTATAAATAGTTGGCGTTGATTGAATTTAAGTTCACTATGAGTTTGAAAAATTGTAAAAGAAAACTATTATTGTGTTTGCTCTATAAACTGAGCCAAAACTTTTTTTAACAGACGGTATATATAATATGATTTCTGCACATTTGAACTATTTTGTTTTATTAATTATAAGGGAATTGGTATCAAAGCCCAGAACCTCTGCCGTAGCCTGCAAGATAAATATTGCATTTCTTGATCTAACTTGGCACCTATCAGAAACAGCAACCAATTTCGGAGTAATAAGTCCAAGTTTTCCTCTTTGTTCGCCCGACTTATGTTCTTTTTTAATTTTTTAGTTTGCTCTTTCGGCTTATAGGCGCAATCAATACTGTCAATGCTTTGTTTAATATCCAGGTTTTCAAACTCTTCCTTGTTGTTAAAATCGCCCTTAGCCTCGGCATGAGAACTTCAAATATTTCGCTTAGGCAACCCTCAAAGATTGTTTCCCTCCTTCTGAATAGCTCTTTCGTTTTATGAACATTCTTTTTTAAATGAACATACATACTAATGGTACAATTCAAGAATATCCAACCGCACATGCTGAATGGGTCTTATAGGAATTTGTGCTTTCTTCCATGCTGGTTCCCATTGGTAAGCCACTACACTCAGGGAAAAATACATTGATATTTTAATATTTACACTTTGACTTGAATATTTTCACCATTGATTTAGCGTTAAATATGGAATTCGTATATATAAAAAGTGCACACTTCAAATTTAATATTGGTAGTAGTTAAATTTAACATGGAAATAGTTAAAAACTTTTTTTTATTTAAAAATGTTGCCAGCCAACAACACATCTCTTTTCTATATACTCAATTTTTTTTGTAATAGAGTCCCAGGAGCTAGAATTCTTTTAGATTTGGTTCTGAAAAACTTCGAATTATGTTAATTTTATAAAAGTTTTAAACTTACCCTGTGGTGGGACTCGAACTTGTAAGAGGCAGATTCTGGGCACATAGTTATTTTCATGAGTTTTCTGAATTTTCTTTACTTTTTCATAGATTGTTTTAATTTTTATAATTTTTATTTTTAATTTTTTTTAGTTTACAAGTTTATTAAGTTTTTTTTCGTTAGAAGAGTTGGTTCGAATTTGAATTTGTTAACAGTCCTTTAGTAGAGACACAAACCACACACAGATAATTTCGATTGATCAGGCATGTATATAGATTAAAAAGCTTAAAGAGCGTAAGTGTCATTTTGGCAGCAGTCAGATCTCTCTCGCTTTCCCAAACTAAGCTTAGCTACTACTACCAACTTCACTACTTCCTTCTTTCAATCTGAGCAGCTGAAGAGGATAGTTGAGTGCTAGAGAAAACTTAACATTTCTTAGTCCGCACATTTCTTTGCCATCCGGAGTCAGAAGACTAAGTTGAGCCATTTTAAGGCTTATATTTCATTTTCGCTATACGCGAAAGACGATATTTCGACAAAATAAAGGCAAAAATTGTTTTATTTCACTTTAACCCCCAAATGTTAAAGAAAAAAATATGGATTTACTATTATTTCTCAACTTCTGGCTATTTGGATTGCGCTTAAATAAGACGGAATTGTTTTTCAAACCCCAAATAAAAGATTGGACCAAATCAGGTAAAATAAATTGTTGCATCCGTCATGTCAGCCATAAGAAGTAATTTAAATTTCACATCTAAACAGATATTGCCATTTTCTCGGCAACCCCAAAGACGAAAACCCACACTGATCGAAAGAGAATCGGCCCAATAAGCTGCTTATCCGGTAGGCTGGTCCGCTGGCTTTTGGGGGCCTCACTTTTACTTCGGCACATGGATGCAAACGATCCAGAAAACCCTACCTCAAAGTTGGCAACGAATCCAGTATTCCACCTGTGAAAAATTCTCCGCAAACTAAATCAAAAGTGTGTAACTAATCTCTGAGGCAAGAGCGAAAATCTCCAAGCAGTGGTAAAAAACAGTGAAAAGTGGCCCAATGAAAGCAAAGAGGGCATGCAAGGCAGAAAAATAATTCCTCCTATACAAGAATATTTATTTGTTATTCAATTAATTTTTGTTCAAGAAAAGTCTAAAGTGGTGGCTCAGCTCAACTGTTTCGCTTATAACTCCGGTTTGTCCGATCTGACTGTACTTTTCAGAATCGATTGATATTGGGCCTAGCTTGATGTGTACTAAACCACGAGGCTCTAACTTGAAAATTGTGGATCTGACGGCTATTTAGGTCTAGGATTTCTAGAGGAGGTCTAGGTTTTTTCGGGGATAAAAGGGGGACGGGGTGGAATTTTTACGAAATACTGAAACAAACTTGATCTGCGTACAGCATAAATCTACCTTCGTGCAAAAATTTGTGGCTCTATCTCTTATAGTCTCTGAGATCGACGCGTTCATACAGACAGACAGACGGACAGAAGACGGACGGACAGACAGACGGACAGACGGACAGACGGACAGACGGACATGGCTATATCGAGCTCGGCTGTTCATGCTGATCAAGAATATATATACTTTATGGGGTCGGAAAATTTTCCTTCTCCCTGTTACATACATTCGCACAACTTCATGATCCCCCCTTTTCCCATTTTCAATGGGAAC